>SNQJ01S0164949.1:4061-21229 GCA_010110895.2 Picea sitchensis | reverse complement strand
ATGCAAAGAAAAAGATTACAGAGAGATTTTACAAGAGATTTTCTCACAATCGATCATAATCAAATGACCCTCCATTCTCTTTAAATAGAGATCATGGACCAATCGGGTGTTAAGCCATGAATCAATGGCCGTTAAGATCGAGGAGAGTATGAACCGTCGAATCACTCTATGTCGGGAACATATCGTGACTGTCGGATATCCTAACTACAAATGCATACTAATGCATACTAAAGAAACACACTTTTACCTAACAACATATTAGACCAAGTAGATCTTAACTAACTCCTAAGTGTCTAAATATCCTAACAATAGTGTGTAAACAAGGTTTACTAGTGGACCCTCCTAATATTATAGTGATTGTAAATTTACCACCACCAAAGTCAATGCGCCGGTTAAGAGAAACATTGGGACATACAAGATATTATAGTAAATTTATAAAGGGGTATGCATAGATTACTGCACCAATGGAAACATTTCTAACGAAGGAAAACATATTTAAGTGGAATGAAGACTTTCAACAAGGATTGACCACCTTAAAGGAAAATATGGTAGAAACACCTATATTTGTATTTCCATATTTGGAAAATAAATTTCATGTGCATATAGATGCATCAACCATAACACTTGGAGAAATTCTAGCACATCCAGGAGAAGGGGACTTAGACCATCTTATCTCCTTTGTAAGTAGAAAACTGTCAAAATCAGAGAAAAATTAAAACACCATAGAAACAAAATGTTAGGGACCTAACCTCCCGAACCCTCACATAGATATAATGATATAATTCCATATAATAAATGTCAATATTAATAAGGCCTATCAATAAGGAAGAATAATTCAAATGTAAGAAGACCTAATATAAGCTTATGCTTCTAGAAGGATCTTCCTCTATATTGTTCTTTTGGATAAATAGATTTAGTATAAATAGAAGTAGAGGGTATGAGAAATCTTGTATTCGATATTATTGTAATAGAGATCTTCTTTGCTGGAGGTTTCCCCCTCGAAGAGGTAAGTGAAAATTGTTATCAATAATCAAAGTGATCATTCTTGTGTTATTCTGGTATTATTATGGTATTGTTCTGGTTACATCATTGTTTCTTTGTCATTTCTAGCTAAAATATTTTTGTTTTGCATACTATTGTATATCTAGATACTACAAGTGGTACCAGAGCACCTTCCTCAGCATAAAATTGTGGGTTAAATTTTTTTAGGGTAGAGACATTATCTGGCGTATTAAAGCTACATAGTGTTATCACTTAGAATCACCCTTATACTGCTAGAGGATAAGCCCAATACCCATTAAAATGTTTATGAGATAAGTCTTAAATGTGGTGTCAAATGGATAGAACTCGGTTCAACAATGTCAAAACACGAGAAATTCTAAATTAAGTGCATCAACAAAAGAGTTCTTGTTTTAACTTAGTTCAGGGTTTTGAGGATTAGTGTGGATAGGAGGAAGACTTTGTAAGAAAATGAAGTGAATCCACAACTAGCTTCAGGATATGCCAGTAGACAAAGAAGATAAATGCTTTAGATACAAGAAATTCTTAAATCCAAGTAGACAAAACTTTGAGAAAGATATAACAGTATAAAAATCAAACATACATTGTCATATAACTACAAAAAATAATTTTAATCCTTCAATGAAAGTAAAATTTCAGAGTGAGAGAGAACAAGATGGAAAAAGAAAGATAACTTCCATTAAACAAGATTTCATCAGATCTAATACATCAAAACCAGAGTAGGCTCTATTTCATTAACATCACTAAAAACGTCTTTTACATCTACCATTCGATCTTGAAAAATTAAATCAATTTTAAAAGGGTTGATCAACAAGGAAGAGAAAGAAAGGTAGAGGGAAGTAAACTTCCAGTAGAAGAATTCCATTGGGCATGGAGTCAACACATCCTACATATCAAAGGAACTCAAGCTCATACCAGAACAAAATGGATATAATTGATGGATGGAGATATAATAAATATAACAAAAAGAAGAAATCATGAAGCAAAAATCCTCTCTGCAAAAATGACTTAAATTATAACTAGAACAAAGATCATGAAAGGAGGTAATTACTACAAATCATTTGCAACTCATGAATCTCCTACCTCATGAAAAACCATTGATATTCAATTCCTGCAATTCCATTCAAGCAAGATGAAAATATAAAATGATAAAAAATAACACAAATTCTAATAAGAAACTCTCATGAATCTCTAATGGTAGAAATGCTAATTACATCAGGCCCTCGGGCTTACAGTTGAGCAACTAAACTACTCCTCTAGCTCTCTCCTCTCTTGGTTCATGAATCCAACCCCTCTCCAAGAGCTCCCTCCTCTATTAAATAAAAAATATCATCCAAATATCCTTAGGATCTCGCATCCCATCTATTTCATTGTATTCTAAGCCTTGGAGATAGGTGGCAATATTCAAAGAGATAAAAATCCAACAAACTACTAATTTTCAGGAAATTGTTGGAAGTCATTAATAAATTGTTTCCACCTCACTGTATGAGGTCTTTAATGGAGATAAAACTTAGGTGCAGGTGTCCCTTGAAATATAAATCATCCATGAGGATCCATTCGATCCCTCCTTGACAGGTGGAAACCTCCCATCAAGGCGAATATCCAATCAACTATGCAAAACAGAGAATTTGCAGCACATTTCGAAGCACACTAGTGTTTTAATTGTTTCTCTCAAATTTCAAACTGGGTCAGGTTGAAATTTGGTCAGAAAGTCAACAGGAATATCATACTCCTTCACAATAATTTTAAGAGAAACCCACTTTGTTGTTTTGGTTTTATAATCAAATTTGTAATAGTAACCGCTACAAGAAATTTCGTAGTGCCCTCCTATAAAACTACTTTACAGAATCCATAGTGCCTTTTCTATGTCTTCCTAGGTGATTCTCTAGTGCCTTTTCTTTGTCTGGATAGGTGATTATGTGGCTCTTTTGGTATCACAACTATAGAACAACCTATGTAGACGATTATGTAGCGCCAAGCGCTACCAATTCTCTATGTTTTTCTGTGTTATGCAACAACTCTTCAAAAACACAAAAAATCTTAGTTGATGGATTATGAGATTGTAGATGCCTCCAATAGGTGAAATTATAATATTTACTTAACATTTTAAGTTTGAAAAAAGTAATCACCATAAAAAATGCACCATCATCATCTCCAATTTCCCTCAGCCAACCAATCTACAACAGATTCCACAATGCCTAATCGAACTAGGAGTAGAATTCAAATATTTGATAAAACAGTTAGAAAACTTTAATGACCAAATATCAATTATTTCCTTTTAAAACATGGTTGCTGAAAATAATGAGATCGACTGACACTGTTGTGGGTGGGAAAACCCCCTAAGGACTAGCACTAAGGGTTTTGTAATGCATGCATAAATTACCATCTAAAGTCTCCTACTTTTTACCGTCATCCCAACATATACCTCACATTCATAAATAAACACAAAGGATAAAAGGATATGGTAAGTCTACCTTGAACTTCCACATTTGATGTTGATACTTTTGTGTTCTGTAGCTCCTTGACTGCAAGTTTCCTCCAAAAGCCAACCTGCCTTCATAAATAGAAAAATAAAGAACTCCAAACATGCATTTTATATATGAATTAGTGAGTTAGAGGTTCTAATAAAATATAATCAAAACTGAATATTTGAACACCTCATATGGCGGGATGGGAAAAGTACTTCTTTCTTATTAACCTCACAAAAGTAACTTACAATGGTGATTTCAGACACTGCTTCTTGAACCTAGTATTCGGCTCCTCTTCAATTGTTCACCAACCGCTTCCACATATGCTTCTCCTCACAAAACGGTTGCAAAAGATTGGGGAAAAGGGAATACAAAAAAGGGTAGAGTTTCTTTGCTATTATCTTCCTCATCTCAAATGGGACCCCTACCTCTTCTTTTATAGGCTAGAAGAGGGTAACTATCCAGTTGAGTGATTGGCTATGGGTGTTCAAATGGTTTAGGAAATTACCCGAAAATATGTATTTCGTCTGCATCTTTCTATTTTTTGTGCTTTTGTCAATATACATAGGTTTTAATGGGTTATCTAGCATGTTTAGCAATGGTGAAGGACTTGTATGACTTCAAAAGGATGGTTTTTAGAAGAGTTGTTCAATAGTGTCTTGGAAAAAGTGGTAAGTGAGATGGCATGATGCCAGGCATGAATGTTTGGTGAAAATTAGGGTTATAACAGATGCCCCCAAATATTCAAGGTTAGAAGAGCATATGATGGACAAAATAAATTACCAATCTTCACCAACGTACGAAAAAAGTGAGCCCAGAGACCAGAGTTCGGGAGGTGCCATCTACAAAATAACAATTGTCTCACCGAGGCGGGCACACCCATGCTCAGAATGAAATAAAATCATGGCTTCCAATCAAATAAACTACAGATCCATGTCACATAACTATATAAAGTGTATCTGCAAGAAATACACAATGGATCTACATTTCGAAATAAAAAATATATACATGTATAGTATCCATCTTCAAGATGAAAATGATGCCTGATAGCTAGAGATGAGGCCTTCAGAGCTCAAGCAATAACTTCAAAATATTCATAACTTGGGTAGGAGTGTAGTATAGGTGTATGACTTCACTACCCATAGGTGTTCGGCAGCTCGTCAGGAAAAAACTAGAGGATCTTGATGATCAGGTTGAGGGCTTCATTGATTTCGAACAAAGACTTGATTGGGATTTTGGCAGTGGCCAGGCATGAGGTCAAGAGACAAACTGCAGAAGGGTCAACTCAAGCTTGGCAAAAACTTCCCTTGGACAACAATAGGACAAATGATGAGAGTCAGGTAGCATGGTATTGACATAAGTTCACGATCCAGGAGGCAACACAAACTCTGCATATGTTTGGAAGAGTAACCAAATGGAGGAGGACACAACTCTATGTAGCGAGAACAACTTCCTAAGGTCACATTAAATCCCTAAGCTTGATGAGAAAACATAAGGATGTGCTTTTTCCAAGGGCGACTCATTGTGATGCCAAAAAAGAAAATATTTTTCCCTTCCTCTTTTTGGGGTATATTTGAATTTTTGTTGTCTTTTTCAATAATTTTTTGGGAAGCTTGAAAAAGAATAAAAGAATAATATGTTACAAACGAGGAACAAGTTTCACTAACATACTAGTTCCAAGAACAAGGAACACACTAATGTTTAGAGAAAGAAAACATATGCAGGACAAGGACACTCAGGAAAATTCCTCCATGGGTCAAGGTGTCAAGACACAGAGGCAAAAGTGCTACAAGGCTTGCGTATAAGGCATGCTTCAAATGGTTTAGTTGAGAGAAACATGGAGCTAGAATTAGGCCAAAGATGCAGGAATGCAAGTGTGATTAATAAGACACAATGATAACATCCTTCGATGTAATTTTAATGAGCCTAGAGAAGGTAAGCTCGGTGGTTTTTCATTTTTAGAGAGTCTGAAAAAATGTAAAAGGAGAATCCATTGGGGTACCTTTTTCGAAGGTAGTCTAGTCGGTTCAAAAAAGGGGTAAAATAGCACCAAAAATATGTCTATTCAAAACCATTTTAACAAGTGTGACAAAGACAAGATCACTCAACATTTTTTTCATTTTTAAGGAGTCTGAAAAAATCTTAACTATGGACTCCGTATGAGATGTTCTTCTGGACCATTTTAACGAGTGTGAAGAAACAAGGTCACTCAACGATCTTTTCAATTTTAAGGAGTCTAAAAAGAGATTAACTATGGACTCCATGGAGGTTCCTTTTTCATAATTTTAGTCCCTCAGGCCTGAAAAAGGGTTAAAATCATACCTGAGAATACTCTTCTAGAGAACCGAAGCTCCCAGAACATACCTTTGTTTGTACAGTTGACCATCCGAACCGAAAAAGGGGTAAACTATTGTCGGACAGACGTGCCTTCAAATTTTATTTTAGTGAGTGTGAAGGGAAACAAGATCGCTCGACAATATTTTCATGTTTAGAGGGTCTGAAAAGGGCTTAAAAGAAGACCCGTTGTGTTTTGGGAGTCCCGAGGATGAGTTCAAGAGTGATAATCAATCATGCAAATGAGGCTCATACTTGTAATAAAAAACTAATCAGGACTCCCAAGCCTATAGTCATTTAGTGACAATGTGGATACTAAAAATAAAACTAGGATCTACCTAGGGCATCCATGGAAGGTGGAGGCTCTACCACTAAATTAAAACACTTATAAAGAAGCAATGATGGTTCTGTGTCATAACTTGGTCGGGTTGATCCTATGGAAAAGCAACAAAGACAACGAGATAGAAAAAGTGGAGGTGGAATCCTAACTTAGTTGCAACAAGTTAGAAAAATGACTTTTTACCAAAGGACCTTAAAAATGACCTAAAAATCCAAAAATAATCCCAATACCCAAAGAAACACTTATCGTAACATTCCCTAAGAAACTCTTGAACCATGTTACATGATTTTCAAGTTAGAAAAAATGACAAAGGGGTCCAAAATATGACAAAAAGGAGCCAAAAAGTCTATAAATAGAAGCTGACAACTCATTATTACCATTGCTAATTGAGAAATTGACTAAAAAGACAAAAAGACCCCTTTGTGAGAAGAGTTAATTCTGGGAGCTTCAGTGAACGAAATGAACTTCCGCTTGAGCCAAGTAAGTACATACTAGCCCCACTTGCATTTCAATTAGTCATTTTTGCATGTCTTTTTATTTTTTTTGGGGGGGCGCTGACCTTTAAAAATTTCAGCCCTACGTATGCGTGGGCTATCCTATTACATCCAGCGTATGCCCATGTGTGTTATCGGACTAATTGGTAGGTGCAGACACTAACAGATCTCCCTAGATCCACCTGGATCTAGAATAAAACAGGACAGGACATGACTCTTTCCCTAAGTTTTGACCATTGAATTAGCTAGTAGGAAGAAACAAGTAACATACCTTTATATCGCTTCCTAGGGTATCTGGTGCTCTCATGAGGTCAATACCAAGACAACAAAAACCAAACAAAATGAATATAGCAAAATATATTAAACAATCAACTTATGTGTATGATCAAGGAATTACACAATAAAGTGAGAATAGCTTTATGGGAAAAGGACATGACATTGTATCATATTGACTGAAAGTAAAGATTACAACCTTATCGCCTTGATGTCACAAGATTCCTTTCGATGACTCTTGGCTCCAACACACACACTTGCTCAATCCTTGTATGAAGAAGATCAAATCCTCTTGATAGACTTGCTAGAGTCTCCAAGCTACTGTTCAAGATCAGTCCTTCACACAATTCTTTTCACCAATTCTCCAATGAATCTTGCTTAACCTTTTCCATGAGAATTACCTCAATATATAGGAGAGAATGAGATAGTTACTTGGATAAGAATGATCCCACAATATCAGGGAATCCAGTACAAGGATAACCATTTGAATGCCAACCCATTCTTCTAGAAGATTCCCTTCTAGAAACATCGAGAATTCATCTTTTTCCATGCTTTAGGAAGAGGTTGCACCCTGGCTATTCAACACAGTGTGAGAGATTTACACCCTAGCTTAAATCAGCCTTCAAGAATGGGTCATTCTCGCACCCAAATATATTAGCAGCCTGCGAACCTTCTTAAAAAAATGAGTTTTCTGGGAAGAGATGAAAGTAACTTTTACTAGGAGAAAGTTCTTATGAAGATCTTGAGTACACCATCATCAATACATCATCATGACGACCAAAATCATGGGTAACAGAATCCCCCCCAAAGTATGAGGTTGGAACCAGTGACAGCCGAAAGACTTTGTAAACTGCATGTGTGTGTTAGAAACCAGGAGCACACCTAATCGGAAACCTGCGAACAACCAAGCATCTGCAGAATATCATATATATTAATTTTGAGGTAGGCATTCCCATACTCAGATCAAATACTGATGAAATTGTAGACATGGATCATGGCCACCAATCATACACTGTGGATCCATGCTGTCAAAATATAGCATAGCCACCAGGAATACACTGTGGATCTATGCGAGAAATTTCAAATTAAGACGACATAGCCACGAGACATACACAGTGGATCTATGTGTCACAAATTATACGGAATCCATTGAAACCTGGACAAAAAGATGATATCTAGGGTCTTCAATTTCATCACCCAAAGTACGAATCTAACCATGTGATTACATGTGTTGAAGTCGAACATGGCAGAAACCACTTGATTATTGGTCATTGATGAAACTGTTAACAAGTGGGAGGGAAATCACCATTGATTTCAATGACTCCCAAGGTACTCTATTACAATCCATCGAGTGTGAATGAATGAGTTGAAGTTGAACATCCGATGGAATCTTTCGATCAGGGGTCAATGATGTAAACCCACTGTCGAAAGAAAGGAAACCTGCCATTGAGGCATGCAAGATCCAAGGTACCAAAGAATTTATAAGTCTTGATTTCGGATAATGAGCTGAATTCGATGGAACAAAACTCATCACAGGAGGGCCTTGATATATCCCCCATCAATGACACGAAATGAGAAACAGATTTTGAAGGTGAAACAAAGTATGATGTAAATTGGACTGGACACAGGGAAGGCCGACATGGAGAGAATGGTCAACTGCAGATGGCCAACTCAATAGAGGTTTCAGATGGACTTCTCTTGAAAATATGAACGACAGAACCAATGATTTGGCAGCAATGAATCAAAGACGACACAGGGAATGACCTTGTAGCAAATCGAATGAGAGACAAATGGATTTCCCAAACCAGCTTCAAATGTAATGAATAGGGGGTGTCATGTTCAAGAGAGACACTTACTGCCAATTAATACGAATATGAAAACATATCCCTTTCCCAAATTTTCCCCCACCATTTCTGGCGAGTGCCTCTTTATTATTACGCAAGCTTGAGGAGGATAACATATGCTTGTTGATATAAGCTTATCCTTCGGATAAGTCATTTGAAGTATGTTTAATGAACCCTAAGAAGGAGTGGTTCGGTCCCATTACGGGTCTATCAATGTTTGTTTAACGAGTCCAGAGATAGAAAACTCGAAGGTTTTTCATGATTATAGAGTTTGGAAAAACACTTAAAAGAGAACTGTCTCAGTTCCTTTTTCGTAAAATAGTCTGGATGAGACCGAAAAAGAGATAAATTATCGCTCATCGAACGCTTACTTTAGATACTTTATCGATCCTAAAAATAGCAATGTCACTCGGCTATCTTTTCATGTTTAGAGAGTCTAAAAAGAGCTTAAAGAGGACTCCAGGGGGGTTCCTTTTTCGTATAACCTTGTTGAGCCCGAAAAAGTGATAAAAGTATGCTCAATCACGTTCTTATGTATTTTCGAGCACAAGAACGGAAAAAGACCATGCTTGAGGTTTTATAAAAAAACCATAAAAAACAATCAAAACACGCGATGACAAAGAAAAAATATGTCTGTATCCTTGTTTAGGAACATTGAAGTCATTATGCTTGCAAAAGTTACACTCAAAAGGACATTAGGGATTAGGGTTTAATATATAAATAATCATAAAACCAAATGACATAATAAAAGTAAATAAAAGGGAGTAAATAATCTTTTTACCATATCATTTTTACCTTTCCACTATTTGAGCTCAAAAAACCCCTCTTTTACCCTCGACGTTCGGTGTCAGATTGCGGGAGTTATGAGTGTCCATTCGTCGAGCCGTCAATGACAGTGAGGTAGGCTCTTTGTCCTCTACTCTTTCATGGTTTAATTTTTCATTTCATTGGTTAAAAATTCATTTTTAAGTTGTTTTTATGAGCCCTACTTGCACTCCACCATTCTCACAAGTGGGCTACACGGGACTTGCGAGAATGGGTGATTCTCGCAGGTGACCCTTGAGAAGCCTGCGATGTTCTTGCACTGTGTACAAAGGGCACCTGCGAGAACCGCAAAGAACAATTTTTTTTAAAATATTTACCCAATGAAAAGAGAACCAATTGATGAATATAGTTGTTAATCTTCTCTTTGTGCTTCCTATGTAGGTAATTGGCTATCAAAATGGTTCTTGAATGGCGCAAAAGGGAGCACGAATAAGACAATGCAATTGTCGGAAATCATCCACCTACTATTGCTGCATTGAGAAACTGTGGCCTCCTGAAGTAATTTCATATCCCGGGCATGAGGGCCCAAGTCAGGTTGTTAGAGTACCTTGTGCGTATGTGGGATCCCGATCAACATGTATTTCATGTGGGGGTCCACACACTGTCCTTAGATATTGAGGACATTTACTTTTTGACTGGATTGTCACAGCGGGGGTACTATGTGAGCGTGACTGGTAGCAGAGGCGGTGGGCTTCCCATAAGTGAGTACTTCCATTTACACTGTGTTCCCGAGGCAGAGAGAAAGAAAGGAAAAGTAGCTATTTGGGGGGTACGAGATTTGACCCTCCATACTATCCTATTCACCATAGCTCGAATGGTTGGGAGTTCTTCTCCTCACATGGCGTTACAGAGTTACTTCCAGTATTCTATTGAGTATACTGAACCTTGGGTTTTCAACTGGGCAGATGAAATGCTTCATAGCGGGAAAAGGAAGTTGACCAAATGCAGACAAGGAAACTTGAAGCAATTTGGATACAGATCTTTGCTAGTTTCCTTATTCCTTGAGAGGGTTCCTTTACTGAGGCTGCAGGTTGAGTGGAATTTACCGGCTCTCAGAGATCTTAGGATGCTGAGATGGTGTCATCTTATGGCCCGGCACGTAGCTGGACTGATCATCAAGTATGATGATACTTTCTTTGACTGGCTTCAACCACAGATGTTGATGGTTGACGACTATGCTTATGCCAGGTTGGATTTCCAAGGATATCCAGACTTATTACTGCCAGAGGATGCTCAGTGGGGGGAACTTGGTAAGAAGTACACGCATTTTTTCCTTTTTAAATATTTTTTTAAATTTTATTATATTCAAATGTTTTTGTTTTATAAGTTCATCCAAAGACTAAATACAAAATCATTGTTGATGAAACAGATGTTGGACCTTACAAACCTCTTGGTAGTTCTCCCGTTTAGTGGCGAGGAGAGGTGGCACCAGTGCCACAATATGCTGAGGATTATCAAGTAGTGGAACAAAACCTGGAGGGCTTGACCGTAGATATTCTAGACATGTCTCTAGAAGAGGTTCCACGATGCAATCAGCATCATACTGTAGGAGTGTCAGGGTCCATGAGTCGACTGCTCCGTTGGGTTACTTGGGTAGTCATGTGTTACGATGAACGTCATCCATGACGTCACTTTGTAGAAGCTATGAGCTTTTGATTTTGACATTTTGGTCTTCGAACAAACATTTTGGTCTTCGAACAAACATTTTGTAAAAATCTCTTTTGATTGTTATATATACAGACAACTTCTACTGGTTTATCATGTATGGTGTGAATTGATGTGATTGATTTATAAATGATCCAAATCTCTGTCTAATACATAGTTAGCCAATGCATATGTTAATGTATTTAGAAATCTAGGAATATGTTGATATTTAATGTAATCAAAATAACATTCCAAGAGGAGAATTCGCAAATACACCCATAACAAAGTAGGACTTCGAATAGTATAGACATTACTTAACTGTAGTACTACAAGTTGCAAATCAAGTCACACAACCAAATGACGAATTTCGAGCGAGATAGAATCAACCAATAATTCAATAATGGCACTATACTCTGCAATGTTGTTGGTCGCACGGCTGAGGCACACACCTCGTAAGGAGACAAGCTCATTTGTAGGGGCATAAATTGCCCATGCAGCGGAAGAAAGGTTTTGAGTACTACGGGTAGCGCCATCAGCAAAGCCAATATAGGGTAGCGAAGACTCTGACATCTGGAAATCAAACACAATGTCACATAAGGGCAGAGACAAGATAACGACAAAAGAAAGCTATAGTAACACACAAGAAGTATGATACAATAAAAATACAAGTACTAGTGCATAGATGATTTTATGCATAGTACTTCTTCAAGTACAACCCATTCCTAGGTTCACTCAAAGGGATACCATCGTAATCTACTAACTCATAAGATCCTTTTTCCAAAACCCGTCGAACGATATAAGGACCTCACCACATGGCTTCGAATTTCCCAGCTCCTACCATATCTCGATCTTGTTCATAGAGAAGAACAAGATCACCTTCAGAGAAAACACGAGGCTTGACATGTTTGTCGTATTGGGCCTTGCCATGCTTTTTCTGAGCTTCTATGATTAGGGTGGCATCGCTTCGAGTTTCGTCTAATCACATAAGATAAAATAGATGTTCTTCCTCAAAAGAAGTGTTGGGTAGGAGTTCAACATCTAGATTTAAAGAGGGTATCTCGCATTCAATAGGGAGAATGGCTTCCACACCATAGACTAACCGAAAAGGTGTAAACCTAGTAGCGGACTTGATGGATGTCCGATAAGCCCACAATGCCAAAAACAACATTGTGTGCCAACTTGTTTTATGAATCCCTATCATTCGTCGGAGCATAGTTATGAGAACTTTTTTAATCGATTTGACTTGTCCGTTGGCTTGTGGATAATAGGGTGTTGAGTTATCATGGTGAAGACCCAACTTTTCAGTAAGTTCGGACATCATGAAGTTTTTGAAGTGGCTACCGTGATCGGTGATGATAGCTTGGGGAACACCAAAATGAGCTATGATGTGATTAAAAATGAATAATGCTACGGTCTTTCCAGTGTTGTCAAATGTCAACATCGCCTCGGCCCATTTCGTAAAATAATCAATAGCGACAATAATGTAACCATGCCCCCCCACCGAGTGAGGGTGACATGTCATGAAATCGATGCCCCATTTCATAAATGGACCAACTGATACCACAAGGTGAAGAGGAGCGGGATGTGACCGTAGATTCTGATTATAGGTTTGGCAAGCATGGTATTTCTGAACGACGGTTATGTAGTCCTTAAATAAAGAAGGCCAAAAATACCCTGCTCGTAAGATCTTCTGGGCAGTAGCATACCCAGACACATGACCACCACATGCTCTAGAATGGAAGTCATTCAGAGATTTTTCGGCTTCGTTGAACGTTAGACAATGTCGAAAAATAGAGTCAATCCCCCGACAATAAAGAGTATCCCTGAGGATAATGTATTGACGAGGTTGATAGCATATGCAACGTCGGTTAGTACTAGACAAAGTTGGCCAGAAAGTCTGGGTTTGGAGATATATAATGATATACCCATACCAAATATCATCAGTGCTAATAAGGAAAATAGATTCATCAGGTAATGAACCAACTGCTACATTTTCCATTTCAGAATGGGGAAAGTCACATATCAACTCAACAAAAACTAAGGACTTTTTGGACTTGGCACGTTCAAATTCCAAGTCAAACTCCTGGAGTATCACAATCCATTTGGAGTATTTTCCCCCTAGCAATTGATGTGTCAGAATGTGTTGCATAGGATTGCAATGACAAATCACCGTAGTATTGCATGAGAGGATATAGTTTCGGAAGCGCTGGACGGCTTGAATGGCATCCAAGGTTAGTTTTTTGACATGTAAATACTTGATTTTAGTCGACGTGAGACTTTGACTCAAGTAGTAAATAACATGTTTGTCATTAGCATCATCCTCTTGGACGAGGACCATACCAATAGTGTACTCCGAGGTAGCAAGATAAAGGAAATAATCGTGACTGTAATCGGGGGGAAAGAGAAGCAGAGCACGTGTTAGGGACAATTTCAAAGCGTCAAAATAATTGTTAGCAATGGTATCCCAGAAAAACTCGGAATATTTATTTAATAGCCGCGTAAATCCATGAGTTATCTCGACGTAATTAGGGATAAAACGATGGAGAAAGTTTGCTTTCCCCTGCAAACTTTGCAACTGGCGAAGAGTAGAAGGAGGAGGGATATTAAGGATCGCCTCAACCTTTAAAGGATCCACCTTGATCCCTTGACGTGAAACGATAAAACCTAGAAGATAGTCGGATTCCACACAGAAAACGCACTTATGAGGATTCAAACGTATACGATAGAACCGACATCAAACAAAAATGGCTCGGAGGTGGGTTGGGTGATCAACTCTATGCATTGAATGCGCGGGTAAATTGTCCAAATAGGGTTGAACGATGTGCTTGATATAATGGAAAGAATAAGACATAACACATTGAAAAGTTGCGTCAACATTCTTGAAACTGAAAGGAAGTTTCTAATAGGCAAAAGTACCCCAAGGAAAAATAAAAGCAGTCTTATGTTGATCCTCGGGAAAAATTTTGATTTGATTATATCTAGAGAAACCATCCATGAGAGAGAAGATTTCACTTCTAGCGCAATCATCGACAATTTGATCGACGAAAGGGGTAGGAAAGTTGTCTTTGGGACAAGCTTTGTGATATCCCTATAATCAATGCACACATGAATGGTGCCTTGTTTCTTTTCAATCGAGACAATATTGGAAACCCAGTCCATGAGAGCCACCGGATAAATAAAGCCGGCTTGCAGAAGTTTCTCGACTTCGATCTTTATAGCAGCCGCTTTACGTGGGTGAATTGGACGAAGGCATTGCCAGACGGTTTTAGTGTCAGGATATGTCTTTATCTCATGTATCACAATCTCAGGGTCGATACCCGACATTTCTTCATAGCTCCAGGCGAAGATGTCACGAAATTCTTTGAATAAGGATGTGTAGATGACGATTTTTTCAGAAGAACACGAAGCTCCAATATGGACATTTTTGACAATCCCAGGTTTGATGGATATGTCAATGGGAATAGTGAGCGAGATATTTCTTAAGTTCCCTTCGGAAAACACATTGTGTGTAGACTCGGGAACGGTCGAGATGATGATAAAGATCGACGAGGTTGAAATCCGTTGGTAGTTCGCAAGAGTATGTTGCTCCAGAAAGATAATGGAACAATGATGCCCATCGTCCCAAGGGGTGTCCTCCATGACAGACATGATCATATTGTCTGTGGGAAAAATGACATAGAAAGGATCGGGAGACAACTCATCAAGAGAGGGAGTAGAAGGTGTTGCCGATTGAATGGCCTGATAGGCGGATTCAACTGGACTTAATGGCATTTCATCGCCGAAACGAAGATGATCTCTGGGGCAGGTACTATCCAGGGGTCGTGAGACGCAGGATGTTCATGAGGCAAAGTGGAGATCATATTGATGGAAGCAACCGATGAGCGTGGAACATCGGGCGGTGGAATGGGGAAAGTACCCATTAATGAAGAGTCCTTGAGAAGGCCTACACCGATGTTCTCATAACCCGATGGGGTTTTAGCAATAAACGGTATGTTGCTAGTGTGGGTATCGGAATTGAAGAAGGCTAGTTGATCGGTGGTGACAACCTTACCTTGATGTGGGAAACATATCACATGAAAAAGGGTCGACACAACCATGCGCATGGAATCGATCTAGCTGCGGCCAAGCAAAAGATTATAATCAAGGGGAGCGTCAAAGACTTCCACTTCGACTTGGACCGTTTTTCCTTCTAACGTGATGGGAAATGAAGGAAGAACATTGTAGGGATTAAAACCGGATCCATTGAAGGATTTAAGAGTGTTTTGGGAATCATTCAAAGAAGGAGAGCCAAAGGCTTTCCAACAAGAAAGATACATAACACATGTCGAGGCACCCTCATCGATAACGGTTCAACAAATTTTTTTGTCAGAGACAATCACTTGGATCTGGAACGCAAGTTGAGGGGGCAACCTTGGAATGTGATCTTCCAAGTCAAATATTATTAAATTTGTATTCGTTGGGTCAATTCCACCAATAGCTTTCAATAGTGCCTTCCGTTGTGTGGGACAAGTTTGAAGGACTTCAAGGGATGACATCGTAGAAGGTGCTTGTGCCAGATCTTCAACAATGTTGTAGTTCTGGGCTGCACGAGCATGAGGATTGAATGTTGATTTATGAATGACACCCTTTTGGGGGGGTCACAGAACTGTGTCAAGGCTCGGTCATTCGAGATGAAGAGGACTGTTGGTAGGTGGAGTCGCTAGAGAGGGTTGTGCCAAGGAAGGCAGTAGATCATCAACCTTCTCCTTAGAGGGAGAATAATCTTTGGCTCGAGTAGTGAGTGCAATGTTGTTCTTCTTAGAATCTCCAGTACACATTGTTTTCACCCAATTCGTCACTTGGTGAGAAAATAAAGGGTGCTTACATGCCCAGTTGGGTCTTGCTAGGAATGACAACTGTAGAGGAAAGAGTTAGAAAAAGAACAACAAAACTATAAGAAAGAACTAAATTAAAACAAACTAACACTATGAGCATATGGAAAAAGAAATAACAAAGACAACAAGACCAATATCACCAATGTTTTTGAGCTGGTCTATTGATGAAATCCAAAGAACAATGAAGAAAGGGAACTATGGTTCCTTCTTCCTCCAAAGGAAGGCTCTTGAGGCCCTCACAAACTTGCTCTCCTTACAATAAGAAAATGAGAATGATGATGAAAGAACTCCAAGCATATCCACTCAAGAGAGAGGTGGATAGCTCAATGAAATGGTGCTAATGTGTCATTGTCAAGGAGTGAGTCCTTAAAAAAATCTAAGCAGCATAACATTACATGAAATTCCTTGAGAAAATGATGTTTATTCATGGCTTTTTATAGCATAGCATTGGGTGATTATGTAACTCCCTTGAGGTGTGAAAAGGGGCTCTTTAGGGCTCAATTAGGTCTTTGACCAACCTACCATGTGGATTCAGCTCAGATTTGATTTCAAATCGTCTTGGGAGCTGATCCATTAGTGGTTAGGAGGCCGAACAATTTCAATAAATGCACCATTTAGCAGGTGCGCGGGTTTTTGCACCAACAGCCACGCATCGTGCACGTATGCGCTAATGGTACGTTGTTGTTCCGCGCATATGTGCGCGCACCCAGATTCTGTAAAGCGCCCTTCAATTTTTGGTTACTTTGTATAGTTTTTGACCCTTTTGCAATGCTGTGAAATTAATCGAGTGCCATGAATGACTTCATTCTTGTTTTGACGATGTTGAGTTCTTGTCGCCATGTGCGGACGAAATTTCAGTGATAACACACATCAAAACATAAGAGGTGGTAGAATATGAGGGTTGGTCATGGATGACCAACTAAGCCTGCTGTTGAGATGGGAGGGGTTGGGACAAGATAGCCGGTGCAGGTGGTTTTGGATCTCCTTGAAGGAACTTAGTGACCTCAGCACGTCGTGGACAATCCTTCATGTAGTGATCATCACCACAGATA
>SNQJ01S0164947.1:0-21070 GCA_010110895.2 Picea sitchensis | reverse complement strand
AAATGAGCCATCTAAGCATGTGCATCGAAGATTACCCTATCAAACAAGTAAGTGCTCAAATATAGTATGTGACTTTCCAAGCTTGGATATGGGAGGGTATTTGTCATGATTGAAGTTTGGCCTTGCAACATATGATATCAAAGCATCCTTGAGGTGAGACACGCTTTTACACAAAGGTTATTTCAACTTAGTATGCTATTCCATTTATTAAAGTTTTTGGGAAAGGTTTTTGGTTTGTTATATATATATATATATATATATATATATTAATTAATTAATTAAATTAAATTAAACAATAAAAAATTAAAAGTTTATTTGATATCATGCAAATGTGGCCTATTGGAATGTGAATATCATCAATAGTACATTGTTTGAGTTACATCAAAATAGCATTGCACAAATATAGATGTGGTGTCCTTTTTTCTCCATTCATAAAATGGTGGAATCAAGGACGATTGATCTCTTATGATGCAGGAGCATCACTTCACCCTAGCAATGCACCATCTATCCAACACATCAAAGAGAGCATTCAAGGAGAGGAGAGGCACCAGACCTATCGATTTCAATTTTCAAATTGAAATTAAATGAATTAAATGATTGTAAGGCTGGTAGATCCTAGACATGCTTTTCTGTAGGCTGTAGATAGAGCCTCCTTTAGTGGTTGACAAGCTGAGATATAGACCCAATTCGGACTAGACAACCATTTAATGTAACTCATTGTAATCAATGAGAGTAGGTGAGATGGAGGGAAGAGATTGAGGAGCCCCCTTTTGTAAAAGAATCCTTTGTTTTCTGTTGAGTAGTAGTGGTAGTAGAACAAAGGATAGGAGAGAAAAGAAGAAACCCAAGACTCTGTTGCAGTCCGATATTTGTACACATTGTAATCAGATGTTTATGTTAATGAGAAAAAGAGGAGTTTTTAGTACATATTACTTTGTGTGTTTATGTGCCTTTCATGAATGTTATGTGTTTGTTCATTTTTATGTTGTAGATTTATGTTAAGTTCCAAATCCAGGGATAGATAGAATTTATCTATCTATGAGTTTGTTGATTTCAATCTAGGTTCTTTGTGGTTTCATGCAAGGGGTTGCATGATAGAGTATTGAGAACTCAGTAAGCTAGTGGAAAGAGTAAACATCTGAGTTCTATGGAATTCAGGAAAAGACGTGCTAGGAGGGTGCATGAGAGTAATCATAAATTCAAGGGGAGAAGCCTCAAGGTTGTTGAATACCTTGGAGGTAAGACTATGTAGAGAAAGCACATAGAGAAAGAACTTTTGGAGGTTCTGTAGAGCTCTTCTATAGGGGATTGAGCAAGTGCAAGGAGTGCACCAAGGAGAACTTTGTTTATATAGTTCTGTGAGAAGAGAAGTGTCTGGGAGAAGACACTTACAAAGTTATTGAATAATCTCTTGGCTCAGCAAGGCGTGCTTGAGAAAGAAGTTGCTAAGAGAGAACTTGCATCTCTTCGAGGGGTAGAAGAGACAAATACCTTTGAAGTCTAAGCAGTTGAAGCTCAAGGAGGAGAAAGACCTGTACAATGAATGCAACATACCAAAACTCGGTTGAAGTGTTGATAGACAACCATATGAAGGTTCTTCAAGCTCAAGGAGTGTGCGTAGAAGTGAAGTATTCAAGTTCGAGAAGTTCAGGAGGTTGAGCGCAAAAGTGTTCCATGAGGAGCACCATAAATCTTCGAAGGAGGACGCCGAAGGGACGGGTCCCTTAGAGACTGAGCAGTTGAAAAGATTAGGGGAGATAACATTCCCAGAACACAGATGAGTCCCAAATTTTCAAGGCTCATAGGAGAATAATCAATGTTCGAGGCCTTCAAAACACTTAGAAAATATTCTAAGTCTGGGATGAAATCAAAAGATCAGGAGGAGGAGTGTCGACAGCCATCAGATAAGCTGCAGATGAGAATATTTGGACCATTGAAATTCACATCCAGACACAGAGGAGAATGCACAATAGAAAATAGATCTAAGCCATCGGATCTAGTGCGTGGACCAACATTCGTTGGATCTGGAAGGACACGTGGCAGAGATCCACATATTTTGGAGAACCGAGTACCGGGTGATCAGAGATGAAGACAAGAGAATGTTTTTGAAAGGAGAATTCATGAAATAATCAGGATCATCCATCAAAGGGTTGCGTGGCAAGAAGTCAGTATTTCGATGACTCACGACTCGAAGGGGTCAATGGACAAAGTCTTCAGAATTCGCGATAGGCGAAATTGCGACAGAATCTAGATCATTGGATCGACCAAGGCTATGGGTTGTTGATCTAAGGAATCAACATTTTGGCATTTTGAGAGACGAAGGTTCGAAGGAGAGAACCATTCAAAAGTCTCGAGTCACGAAGTTTCGACTTCGCGAAGGAGGAACATGGACCCTCGGATCTTGGAGCACTAGGAGACGTTGATCTGGCATGGGAGAATTTCAAAGTTTTGGGGATCGTAAGATCTGAGGCAAGAATTATTTCATACTCGCGAGTTGCGAAGTCTCAAAAATCTTTTGAGGTTTGGCCCCAAGTCACAATAGGGGTCATATGGATGCATAAAAGGAGTATTTGAAGACCCGTTATCCATTTTCAGGTGTCAGGGATTGAAGGAGTCAGGAAACTCAACGTCAAGAGTCCCGATATCGTGATACGCGACATGCTTAAAGGATTGGTCCTAGGTCACATGACAGGGGAACATGAAGAGAATCCAAGGGAGGAGCTAGATCCCGTTAAGCCCTATTTCGGGTTTTGGGACTTGAAGGAGTCAAGGGACTCAATAGGAGGATTCGCCAAGTCATGAATTATGACAAACATTTTTCATAGGAGAGCAGTCACATCTCATGGTATCATGGAGTAAAGAATCGCGCTGGGTGCTCAGACACGTAGGCAGATTTCCATCAAAGGGCATGTGGGTTCGTTTAATAGAGGCTCCAATAGGGACCAGAGAGTTATTCCATCTCAAGGAGGGAGAACGATCCAGTGACTATGAGGTCACAAAACCCTGAAGCGAGTGGGGGAATGCATTAGGTTGTATCAGAGAAAAATTTCATCTATATATTTCAGGTGAAAAGGATTGAAGGAGAAATTATGGTAAAATCAAGTGGTATCAGAAGAAGAAGTTCATCTGTATATAGAAGGTGACAGAATATAGGGTGTTCATGCTCTGTAAATATTTTTGCAAGGTGTGAAAAAAGTAGTAGACAACCAAGTGGGCTGGGCCAGAAGAGCCAGTCGCATTCTTGAGGGAATGATAGCTACTGAAGGCCGAAGTTGTGGTAAAGGAAAGGACCGCCAGTAGAAAATCAAAGAAGAAATTGATAAGGAACTCGTTGAGATAAGAGAGAGAATGGAATAGATGAGATGGAAGATGCAACAAGAGGCTAAATTACGCTGGAGGTACGAATGACCTCTGAAAAGGAAAGCTAAATGGCCTATTCAAAATTTGTTGGCAAGGAAACAACAAAAAGAGTTGAGGAAGTGGCTGAGGTATGCTAAAACCCTCATTGACATAGAGTTGGTTTTCACCTATGAGCCAGAAGTTGGAGAAATCCTCAGTGATGAGGAAGGGAGATCAATTTTAGGTCTCATAAAATGCCAGGAGGGCAGAAACATATTTTTAAATTGCTAGGTGGACCTTGGAAAGATATCAGTGGAAGGTCTCGTATACGGCTAGGGGGGCAGTGCTGAAAATTCAAATTTCCATATGGGCAATCAGATGGTGTCATTAGATCTCATAGACTACCAAGTGGGCAGTCGAAAATTCCTAAATTGACAAGTGGGCAGGGGAAAAGAGATGAGATTGTCTGAGAGTCTCATGAACTCTGTTGAGAGTTCATATCAACAAGGAGTGTTGATGGAAGATGATCAGGGGAGCGTTCTGATAATTGGGGGAATTGAAGTATTCCTACCAAGAAGCCAAGTTGAGGCCAGAGAATGTGTTGCAGATGCAACAACAGAAGAAATAAAGCTAGCAAAAACTGTCAAGAAGGAAGAAATGGAGGAGACATTGATGTCTACTTGATGCAAGAGCATCGCCAACACATCAAGAGAGCCAGCGTGGAGCGTAAGACAGCTGGACAAGCCAGCACAAATTTTGAAAAACACTTTGGGATTGTTGCGCAAGTCCTTAATGAAGCCATTTATGAAGGTGCACTTTATATATTGTAAATGGACCTTGAGTGGATAGCTCTCGTCCTTAGGTAGATGAGGCATTTAAGATAGTTAATGAAAAGTTAGATAGAAATTTAATTCTAGATTTGATAGCTAGAGTTCGAGAGGGAAAACGGATATAGACACCCTCCTTTGTACATTGTAACATTAGCCTGAGAAAGAGAAGCATAAGAGAGCATACAAAGAGCTGTGTATGAAGAACACCCATGTACAGGCATTTGAATTAATAGAATAAAGCTTGATTCAAATTCATGGTGTGTGTTGGTTCTCTGTGTATTGTTGGAATGCTCATGAATGTTTGCTTCTTTTTATACATTTTCTTTTATATGTTGTGTATGTGATTTCATGGTTGAATTCAAATCTAAGAGGAACAAGGAATTAGTTTCAATTGTTTCTCTATTTTGAGCGAGAGAATTCTTGCAAGGAGTGCAGTTGAATTTGTCTGCAAGGAGTGCGTTGACAGAGGGCTTCAGATAGAGATAATTTTTGTTCTAAGTTCCCAGAAGTACAGTTGAGTAGAAGAGCCGTGCAAAGAGTGCGCAGGCCGAGTGAAGACTCAGAATTGTGATTCTGAGCAAAGGGAATTAAGACTATTGCTGCAGGTGTGCGCAGAGTTGAAGCTTCAACACTTAGACGTTGTTGAAGATTTGCCGCAAGGAGTGCGTGCAAAGAGTTCTCTTTTTTTTAAGAGACTCGGAGTTGTGGAAAATCTCAGGAGGAGTAGGCCTTTGAATTCATCAAGGGACTGCATAGAGGGGTTGTGCACCTAAGCGTTCGAGCAAGCGTTTAAATATCGCGCGCAAGTGAACCAGTCTTCATAGGGAGAAATACTTGGTTCAGTTCGTAGAATCATCAAAGGAGAGAGCAGATGGTCGAGATTCTTTGAGGAGATTTCACGAAGTTTCGAGGACCATATATCTTGTGGAGGTGCAAGGAGATTACGGCGTGAACGTCTGAAGGTTTGGATCTCAAGAGGGGCAGATTCGTCGATCCGAGTCACAAGGATCATCGGACCTACGCGCGTATCATGTATCGGGGACTCGCAAGGTAAAGTTCCAAAGGTTCGCAACAAGAATTGTGATCTTGTGAGACGCGATATCTAGATGACCAAAGGGTAGCGTATGGGATTGCAGGAGTAAGTGGAAGACAGGTGGCAGAGATTGGGAGATCTCACAAACTTGGAAGTTCGCAGGGTGAGCGCCCAAGTATTGGGTACTCCAAGTCACGAGGATGTGAGGTAACGAGTGGTGAAAGCACGATAGGATCGTATCGTCATTTCGATGCATCGAATATCGGGAGTTGGAGAACCAAGTGTTTGATGTCATGAGTAGCGAAGCCGCGATAGAGCGAAGTCCCGATAGATGAAAGAGAAAGTCAGCATTGACTGACATCTCGGGTCTCGGGGATTCGAGAACCCAATGATCAACCAAGAACTTGCGAAGTCGTTAGTTCCAATCCTCTGAAAGCAAAGAAGGGGGGGATCGAGCCGAAGAAAACCTATGGGTGCAGATTTCCCAATAGGGAAATAGAAGAACCATTGATTTCTTCGGGCCGTGAACGAAAGAAGGTCCTGAGGAGAGTGGTCGTGCTCTGAGGAGTGCGGTTGCGTCATGTTTGGTATCAGAGCCTATTGCTTGTCTGTATATTTTAGGCAAGAGAAGCAAGAGGTAAAGGGTACTCTGATACACAACGTTAGGTTTGGTATCAGAGCGAGGAAGTTCTTTGCTTTCTGTAGCAGAGAAGAAGAGAATTCACCATGCCGCCCAGAAGAGAGAGACAATCACTCGATCCAGAGGATAGAGAGGTGAGAAGAAGAGGCAGGCCGGTAGGAAATCCGGAAATGGAGAGACAGATGAGAGATCTCCAAGCAAGACTCGAGGAGATGGAGAAAACTCAGAGATGCACAGCTAGTGCAGGGGATCTTAGTGATTCCGACAATGAAATAGAGGTTGAATGTGAGGAGGAAGTTGCAGCCGAAGATGCATCAACTGAGCGTCTAATTAAAGCTATCGCCAGGATGGGTGTGAAAGAGAGGATGGACATCCCAGTCTATGAGGGGAACTTGGATGCAGAAGAGATGCTAGATTGGATTAGAGCTCTTGATACCTACTTCGACTATGAAGAGATCGAAGAGGACAAGAAGGTCAGACATGCTGTCACGCGCTTGAAGGGACATGCAGCCTTATGGTGGGACGAGCTTCAAGTAGATAGACATTGTAAAGGCAAGCAAAAGATCAAGAGTTGGGATCGAATGATCGCGAAGATGAAGGCGAAGTTCATTCCTAGAGACTATCAAAATACTCTGTTCAGGAGAATGCAGAACCTGAGACAGAAGCTGATGACAGTGAAAGAATACACTGAAGAATTCTGTCGACTGAACATCAGAGCAGGTCATCGAGAGAGCGATGATGAGAAGTTTGCTAGATATATGAATGGTCTAAGATACAACATTAAGGATGAGTTAAGCATGATTACCATCAGGACGATGGAGGATTCTTATCAGATGGCTCTGAAAGCAGAGGAGAAGCTGAGCCGAAAGCAAGGGCGAGGCAGAAGTCAGCCCAGAGGCAACGAAGTTGCCCAGGAAAGGACTCAGAAGCCCAAGGAGGAATGGAAGAAACCTCAGGGTAAAGTAGAAAGAGGTGGGAACTCACAGAGAGGGCCATACATTGAGAAGAAAGGACAACATAATGAGTAGAGGGGAGATTATGCTGACGCAAACACTTTTTCTCATACCAGAGGTAGAGGAAGAGGTTGAGGAGGAGTAATCACATGTTTCACATGTGGGATGAATGGTCACAAGTTATTCGAGTGTCTAGAGAAAAAGAAGGATAGTGGAGAAGCTCACATCACCGAAGCACAAAAGCGGGATGTTGAGGCCGAAGACAGAAGGCGGAAGGTCACTGATGATGCGTAAAGTTCTCTTAACACCCGAGAAGGAGGTGGAGGACTCAGCTCAAAGGACCAAATTGTTCAGAACAACTTGCAATACCAAGGACTGGGTATGCAAGGTCATCGTAGACAGTGGTAGCATGGATAATCTCGTATCCACAGAGATGGTAGAAAAGCTGGAGCTGGAGACAACTGATCACCCGAGTCCATACAAAGTTTCATGGTTACAGAAGGGACATCAGGTAAGTGTCACCAAACAATGTTTAGTTGAATTCAAGATAGGTGGATATAATGATAAGGTACTCTGTGATGTTATTCCCATGGATGTATGTCATTTATTGTTGGGTAGACCATGGCAATATGACAGAAATGTGGTTCACGATGGGAGAATGAACACATATACTTTAGAGAAGGATGGGAGGACGCACAGGTTGCTTTCGATAAAGGATAAGGAAGTGAAGTCGGAAGTTAGCAACACAATACCTCTCATGAGTGGGAAGGAACTTCTTACAGAGGTAGATAAGAAGGAAGATCCACAATTCATTATGGTCATAAAGCCGAGAATTGTTCTGAATAGAACAAGAGTGGATGATTTTCCAGATGAGATTCAGGAACTGCTGGAAGAGTTCGCTGACATCATAGTGGACGAATTACCTCGTTCATTGCCACCGATGAGGAGTGTTAGTCACCATATTTACCTCATTCTAGGATCTAGTTTGCCGAATAAATTCGCGTATAGATTGATGCTGCAGGAGAACGAAGAGGTAAAAAGGAAGGTATAGGAACTGTTAGATAAAGGATTAGTCAGAGAAAGTTTGAGCCCATGTGTTGTTCCGATAGTACTCAGTCCGAAGAAGGATGGAGGCTCGAGAATGTGTACTGATTCCGGAGCGATAAATAAGATAACCATTAGATACAGGTTTCCATTGTCGAGAATGGATGATCTGATGGATTGCCTGAGTGGGGCAAGGTACTTTTCAAAGATAGACTTGAAAAGCGGATATCACCAGATTCGCATGAGAGAAGGCGATGAATGGAAAACAACATTCAAGACAAACGAAGGACTGTATGAATGGATAGGCATGTCATTTGGCTTGACGAATGCGTCGAGTACTTTTATGATGTTGATGAATGAAGTCCTCAGGGAATTCATCGAGAAATTTGTCATCGTATATTTGGATGAAATACTGATTTACAGTAAATCAGAGGCTAAACATCTGAAACATTTGGCCATTGTGATGAGGAATCTACAGCAAGAGAAGTTTTTGATCAACATGAAGAAGTCCTCATTTATGAAGACAGAGCTCATTTACTTGGGTTTTGTTATTTCAGTGAATGAATTGAAGATGGATCCAAATAAGGTGGAGGTGATTAAGAATTGGCCATCACCGAGAAATATTTTCGAGGTGAGAAGTTTTCATGATTTGGCTAGTTTCTACCGAAAATTCATCAGGAATTTCAGTGGAATTAGCGCAGAAATGATGGATACAGTAAAGAAGCGACATAAGTCCTTTCACTGGACAACATAAGTTGAGAAGAGCTTCAATTTGTTGAAGTGGAAGATAACGGAGCAACCAGTGTTGGTGTTGCCATATTTCATGAAGACATTTCAGGTGAAATGTGATGCAAGCGGGTTTTCCATAGGAGCGGTCTTGAGTTAGGAAGACATACCAGTTGCATATTTCAGCGAGAAGCTGGATGAGGCGAAACTGAAATACTCCACGTATGATAAATAATTTTATGCTATCATATAGGCACTGAAGAAGTGGAGGCATTACCTGATCCCGAAAGAATTTGTATTGTACAGTGATAATCATGCATTACAGTTTGTGACTCAATAGGAAAAGTTGAATCAGAAACATGCTAAATGGGTAGAGTATATGCAGAATTTCACATTCGTGATTAAGCACATTTTCGGTACTGCTAACAAAGTGACTGATGCTTTGAGCAGGAAGTGTTTGTTGCTGTAGTAATTTCGAGTCAAAACATTGGGTTTTGAAAATCTCAGGGACATGTATGCAAGTGATGCAGATTTTGCAGAGGCGTATGAAGCAACTGAGAATCCAGTTCTTAGAGATAGGAGTCCTTGGAAAGATTATATGATCCAGGAAGGTTTGTTGTTCAGAGGAAATCAACTGTGTATTCCAAAATTCTCCATGAGGGAGAACCTATTGAAAGAGAAGCAAAGTGGTGGATTAGCAGGACATTTTGTCCATGACAAAACATTCGCGAAGCTGAATGAATCATATTTTTGGCCGGGAATGCGATCATATGTCAAAAGGTTCATTGACAGATGCAGGGTTTGCCAGCATTAGAAGGGAAGGAAGCAGAATGCAGGTTTTTATCAGCCATTTCCCATACCAGAGAGGCCATGGGAGGCGATTAGTATGGATTTTGTATTAGGGTTGCTGAGGACACAAAGAGGTGTTGATTCCATCTTTGTGGTGGTGGGCAGGTTTTCTAAGATGACACATTTTATCCCATGCCAGAAGACCAGCGATGCGACTCACATCTCAAATATATTTTTCATGGAGGTCATTTGACTTCATGGATTGCCGAAAAGCATAGTTTCGGAGAGGGACACTAAATTCATAGGGCATTTTTGGAGGACCTTGTGGAAGAAATTGGGAACTAACTTAGCATTTAGTTCTTCTTATCATCCTCAGACGAATGGGAAGACAGAAGTGGTAAACAAAAGCCTAGGAGACTTTCTAAGAAGCTTGGTGATAGAGCACCATAGCAGTTGGGATAGCATATTGGCATAGGCAGAGTTTGCATACAACGATTCAGTGAATCGAAGTACAGGAAAAAGTCCATTTCAGGTTCTATATGGAATGCAGCTGAGGGGAGTTTCTAAACTGAGGGATTCTGGACAGACTGCTACTAGCAACACTAGTGCAGAAGAATTCGCTGAAGCGATGAAATAACTTCACAACCAGGTGAAGGAGCGATTACTGAAATCAATTCAGGAGTACAAACACAGAGCAGATCAGCATCGGAGACAACTTCAGTTTGAAGTTGGTGATCTAGTTCTGGCACACTTAAGGAAGGAAAGGTTCCCAAGGGGAAAATACAACAAGCTGAAAATGAAGAAAATTGGGCCATGCAGAGTCCTGAGGAAATTTGGATAGAACGCTTATAATATTAAGTTGTCGGATGACATCGGAATATCTCTAATATTCAATATCGCATATTTATACCCGTACAGGGTTGGAGAAGCAGAGACTGCAACTGAACAACCAATCATCCAGTGGATGAAGCAGATGCCGATTGCATAAAAGCCACAGATGGAATGCATACTAGACAAGAGAGTAGGAAAGAAGACCAGGATAAAAGAGTACTATGAATATCTGGTCAAATGGAAGGATCACCTAGAGGAAGATGTCAGCTGGGAGAGTGAAGAAGTGATACAAAAGCATGGACATACCATGCAGGAGCTCATGGACAGGATCCCAGGAAAGTTTTCAAGCCGAGGAGTATGATGCAAGAGCATCGCCAGCACATCAAGTGAGCCAGGGCGGAGAGGAAGACAACTGGACAAGCCAACACAAATTTTGAAAAACACTTTGGTATTGTTGCACAAGTCCTTAATGAAGCCATTTATGAAGGCTCACTTTATATATTGTAAATGGACCTTGAGCGGATAGCTCTCATCCTTAGGTAGATGCAGCATTTAAGATAGTTAATGAAAAGTTATATAGAAATTTAATTCTAGATTTGGTAGCTAGAGTTCGAGAGGGAAAACGGATATAGACACCCTCCTTTGTACATTGTAACATTAGCCTGAGATAGAGAAGCATAAGAGAGAATACCGAGAGCTGTGTATGAAGAACACCCATGTACAAGATGTTAACTCCCCAAATAAATCATTGGTTTTATTTGATTAATAGATGATAGGTTGGTCCCTAAACTTGATTTTTAAATTTCTAGCAATACGTTTAGAGAGTCTGTTTTTCAAAATAATCCCAAAAGACATGTTGGTTTTGGTTCGGTCAAAAAATTGGCAAAACAACAGGATTCGGTGGTTTAGGCGAGCCACCATTATGCTTATTAACCACCGAAAGCTTTCATTTTCGGTAGATGAAAGGTCAAAGCAGGAGGCAGGTAACCACCGAAAGTTTGTGAACGGGAAAAACGAAAGCTCGTGCTTTCGCACAAGCTAGATGTCAAAATCCGCGCAATGATTAGATATGCAACCGCTGAAAACTCGCATCGTGGGAGATGATGTTCATTCGTGGTGTTCAGTCAGCAAAGGTTCAAAGCGCCCGCGCATTATCCATTACATGAATCATTTCAAATACATGCAGAGCTGTCATTACCAGATACGATTGCATGAAGATTCCCTCCTTCTCAGTGGCAGATACATCAAACATCATTAGCAGGTTGTTCATTCATTTTCAAACTCAATGTGTTGTGATGAAGCCCGAGGATCGCTGAAGATAACTACAATCACGCGATTTTATCAACAAAATCGTGTTTTCAAAATCTTGATTCCACTTTTCTCTGGCGATTAGCAAGCTGTCTCCAAGTTCAGCCAGCATATTGAGCCAAGGAAATTGGATCGGGTCATCAGGTAAGACTGGAAGCCATCTCCCGTCAAAATTTCATAAATACAAATTGCCCCGAAAATATGAAGTTTTGGTTTTCTCCAGTTTGACTGTCATTTGAATATGAGTCGGTATTTTAGTAAATTTATCAATCCTATGCTCGGTCAAATGATTTCACCGTTTGTTCATGAGTAATATCGACTGTATTTTTAGTTCCCAGAACCGTGTTTTCCAAACACCTGGTTATCCATAGTTTCATACACACTCAGTATTCAGTCATGTCAAAAGTCAGTCCTGCATTGAGGTCAGAAGTGGATGGTATGTGGTATTTTGAAGAGCATCTAGAGGTTGCAGAGTGTTTTAAACAGGTCGGAGTTTTCTCTTATTGTGAGAAATTGACAGTCTTCCACCAACAAGTTGTTGAAGCATTTTCCCTCTCATACGATGGTAGGATTGCAAAGATAGGCAGAGAGGAGTTCTTTATAGATGAAGCATCTATCGTTGAATACACAGGGTTGTCTAGGACAGGGGTTTGCTGGTTCAAAACCTCTTCACCTTCAAATGTTGAGTTCAGGTCCTATCTGTTGCCAGTCCACAAAACTTTGACCTAGAAGAAGGACATTCCCATGTCCTATCTGGAGCTAAAATGGCATACATTGTTGAAGGGGATTTTGGTATACATGACCTGTGAAGGGCGTTATAACAGGGTGATGTACTACCATTTCAAAATGTTAAATCACTTCACAGGCAGGGAACACTTAAACATACCCTATTTCTTTCATAAGACCCTGATTAAAATGGAAAAACAGGTAAAGGCTCAGCCCACTAAAGTTTCAAGCAAAATATTTCATCAAGGGTTGATTACCCTCCTTGTCAAAGAAGCTCTTCACAGGAAGCAAATAGAATGGAGTTTCTTCTTGTTCTGGAACGAGTTTCAGACAGAGAAACCTGCAGAGATAAAAACAAAGAAGTCTAGATGCAGAACTCACTCTACTCTTAAGAGTAGTCATAAGAGGAGAAAAGGAATTTCAATGCCCAGGGGTTCTATCAAAGCCCCACCCAGCAAGCAGGGAGAAACCAAGAGGAAGTTAAAGTTTGAAGACAGAAACTTTGCCACAGGGAAAAACCCCCTCAACCTGCCTTATAGTGACTCTGATTCAGAGCAGGAGATGTAAAAATCACAGGATACCTTGCAGACCAAACATGATGCAAAACTGAAGATAAATACACCTCCATCAAATCTTACAGAAACACACAGGCAACCGAAAGCAGAAGCTTCATCTAGCAAGCCTCAGAAAGGCAAGACCAGGAAAATCAATAAGCTTCTGCGAGATATTTATGAGATGGAAGTACTTGAGGGGGTAATTAAAAAGGCAAACACAGATCTAACAGAGAAGGTTGTTGAAATATTCAAAGAGAATGAAACCCTTAAAGAAAGGCATGATTCAATCAAAGGTAGAAATAGAATGTTGATTAGGGAAGACATGAAATTGTACAGGCAGCTAAGGGTCCTAAGGCTCAAGCTAAAGAAGTTTGAATCATCTGAAGAGAAACAAACAGAGTTAGACACCTTGGCCAATATGGCCACAACCATAATAGATGTAACAGATTCCCCTGCACAGTCAACAAATATTCGAAGGTCTACTCGAATAAAGACTACAATATCTCAGAAAGCATGAGTGTTAAAAGAAGTTTCAAAGCAGTCATTTTTGCAATTTTGAAAGGTCTTCAAAGTAAAACATTCGCTGGTTTAGGCGAGCCCCACTGTGCTCATTAACCACCGAAACAGGCGCTTTCGGTGGATAACTTACCCAGGAACTGTTCCAGTCAACCACCGAAAGACTGTGTGTCCAGAATTCAAATAAGTTTTTGCACAGGTCGGTGATCTTTGACATGAAAAGGTTTGGGACCTTTTCCAATGCATATCTAATGAATTATCAGACTCAGTTCAACTGTCATTTTGGATATATGATGAAGAAAAGGATTATTTCAAAGACATATGGGCAATTTCATTTGAACTAAAAAGCAGGGTATTTCGCCACATCAGCCAACTCGACTTGGTCTCCATAGGAGAATGATCTTTAGCCTTGGAAGGCTGTCTACACATTATCAACGGTCAACAGAGGAAAATCAGGGATTTGACCTCGTTTTCAGGGAATATCCCACTTATTTTGCAACAGTTTTTGACTTGCTATCTTTAGTTGATTTGATCCATGTTTTTAGGATCAAACAACTGTTTTGTAATCTGATAAATATTAGAAAGGAACATGAACCAAGGTTTCGACCTTGGAGACTAGTTCAGACTATGTAACTCAGAGCTTCTCATTTCCATATGAAGTAAAACAAGCTTCTTTTGCCATACCTGTTCAGATTCCAGATTCCTGTCTATTCTATATTTTCACTTGGATATTATTCATGTTGTTATTCTTGTCTAATGCTATATAACTATCATCTTATTGCTACATTCATAAGTTTAGCTCTGCAAATATTTTTATGATTTTTGTAATCGGCCATTCATATATGTCTATATGTGATTCTGCTGGTATAAGAATTATTTCTTCATTCATCACTTATTTGCCAACTCCCTGAACATTTGTTTTTGAAAGCCTTGTCCTTCTTGATGTGTTTATGCATGATTTGAGTGAAAATTGATCCAGTCATCCGACTTGTTCCAAATTCACACTTTATTTAGAAAATTACTTCAAAAAGAGTTAGTTACCAGGCATCTCCGACTTACAGCCTAGGAGAGTTTCCTGGAGTGATAACAAATTGGCGCCGTTGCTGGGGATAGGAGATCGAAGCTCAGCTTCCTTGGGAGATGACATAGATCCAGCTTTGATGATAGACAAAGTCTGGACATCACTTGGTTGTACATTTTCTATCTGGCGAATCCATTGACGAAGTGGCTCCCAAAATAGCTCACACCAGGGCAAACCCAGAAGGCCCACTGACAACATCAATTCCTGATCCAGAGAAAATCATCAGCAAGGGAAAAGCTTTGCACAGACATGCCTCCGGATCTGCAGCTGCAATTGATTCAGGTATTCCAATTGATACTCATATTTCTATATCTGAAAAGTTGTTGGTTGAAACCCCTGCTGAAATTCATAATTCCAAAGAAATAAAAAGTTCATCTTAAGCTGCTAAGGTAGAAGAACCATCTTTTTCTTCCAATATCACTGATTCTTCCCTTGAGATTGAAGTTTCATCGCATCCAAAAGAACATTCCTCTCCATCTTCTTTTAATTCCTCACCTAGCAAACCTTCAAAGGGTGTTCTGCACACTTATACAAATCTGCCTTTCCTTGAGGAAATTCTCCAAGATTTATCCTCTAAGGGTGAAGAAAACCTAGCTTCGTTACTCAGCCAGTTTTATAAATCCTCCTATTTTCCATCAACTTCTGAAACTGCTGTTCAGGGTGAAGTGAGAGAGTCATTCATTTCCAACTTAGGTAATTTATCTCCTCCATCATCTCCTCCGAGTTACCTATCCCCTCCATTGTCTCCTACAAGCTCCTCATCTGCATCTATCACCAAGGTCGTCATGGATGCCCCTCTGACGAGAATGGAACAAATCTTGGCAAATAGATATGCCCCTCTTGTCTTTCCAAACCCCCTGTCTTCCAGGCCAGCTGGTGATTACCAGAAATACATGCCGAAGTTTACAGGAGCAGGTGAATACACAGCTGAAGAACACATCGAAGCATTTCATGCTTATGCTGAAAACATAAATATTTCAGAGGAGGATGTGTGGACTAGAGTCTTCATCCAGAGTTTGGATGGCCAAGATTGCAAGTGATTTAAAGAGATACCAGTGAATTCGATCACTGGCATTGAACAACTAGATGAGGCATTCCTGAAATACTAGGGAGAAAGACGAGATCTGCTATACTACATGTCTGAATTTGGTAATTTGAAAAGAGGAGATGAAGAATCAGTCTCGGATTTTATCATGAGGTTCAATAAAATGTTTGGTAAGATCCCGGCAGAGATCAAACCAAGAGATGAATCAACAAAGATCACCTTCTCTGCTGCCTTTGATGCAGACTTTTGTCTTATCCTTAGAGAAAGACGATCAACCACGCTTGCTCTAATGCAAGATGCTGCTCTCGAGGTTGAGTCTAATATCACAGTATCACAGAAGCTTAAAGGAAGGGCTGAGAAAAAGAAAGCTGTTGCTGAGCCATCCTCTTCGTCTAACAGCAAAATGGAAAAAATGGCCAAGATGCTGGAAAGTCCGACATCTGAAATGTCCAAGTTGAAGATCCAAAATCAGCAACCAGCAAAAGAAAAAGAGCCAAATACTTTTGTTCCCAGAAATCCAAATGCCTTTCCTTATAGAAGGAATAATCCACCAGTTTAGATTCTGCAAAGAGATAGAAATCTAGCTGAGGAGCAGAGGATCAGACCACCTCTTCAAAATGCAGTATTGGATGAAGAGAAACAGCCATCTATTAATGATACTGAAGATGCTGATGAAATAAACTATTTCGGTGATGAGAACGAGTCTTCATTTTTGACACACGTAGACTATGAGGAGGCCCTGATGGATCAGTAAATTCAAGAAGCAGGTGTAGAGGAAGTTGTCTACTTGACAGATGATCAGAAAGGCTATAACTTAAGATCAAAGAGTGTTATTCCAAAGACACCCGTTTCGTCCCCTGTGAAGAATAGGGAAGATTATGCCCCAGTAAAAAGAAAAGAGGTTGCTGCCAATCAGCCTTCAGCTCCTGAAAAACAAAACGCCCTTGCAGCCAAACAATAGAAGAAACAAATTCAGCCCCCGGCCAAAGAGCAAGTTAGCTTAAAGGCTCCTTCCCATGAGGTTAAGTTTTCAGATAGAGCAGTCCCTTCTTTCAATTTTGAATCTGAAATTCAAAAGGTTAAGATACCCATGCCTTTAACTGAACTCATGAAGAATGAAACTTTTAAAGAAGCCATGTTAAAGTCTCTTGAACCTAAAACCTCTCCATCAAATGATTTCATCAATCTGCAAGATGATAAGCCTAAAGTGACCATAGGACCCATGATAGAAGACCGTGACGATTCTTGTCCACCATTTTACATATCCTTGAATGTCCATGACAAAATCCTTCACAATTGTTTGCTTGATTCTGGGGCATCACATAACCTTATGCCTAAGGCTGTGATGGATGAGCTTGGCCTCGAAGTTACCAAACCATACCAAGACCTTTTCTCCTTTGACTCTATAAAGGTCAAATGTCTCGACCTCATCAAAGACATGGTCATAAACCTTTCTCAGCTACCAATGAGGAGCATGGTTATGGACGTGGTGGTTGCTGATATTCCACCTAAGTTTGGGCTACTGTTGTCTCGTTCATGGGGAAAGAGGTTAGGAGGAACATTACAGATGGATCTGTCCTATGCTACGATTCTAGTTTTTGGTGGGGAGATGAAAATACATTATAGGGAAAACCAACTTACTTATATCATCAGCGATGGAAAGAATTCCGTCAACCATCCTATCTATGTTGTGGATACGGATTTTGGCTCATGCATCCTTCAGATTGATGATGGGCAGTCAGCGCCTATGCAGCTAGTGAAACCTATTGAACAGCAGGCTGAAGGGGAAAACATTGTTGTCTGAACTATGTACTTCGATGGGGCTAGCACTAGAGATTCAACAGGTGCTGGAGTAGTGCTGATATCTCCCACCAAAGAGACCATATCGTTGTCTTTCAAGCTTGACTTCAGAACCACAAATAACATAGCAGAGTATGAAGCTCTGTTGTTGGGATTAAATTCAGCCAAGGAGATGGGGATAAAGGGTTTGAAGGTATTGGGAGATGCAGACCTCATCGTGCAGCAGGTAAACAACACATTTCAAGCTAAGCATGTCAGGTTAAAAGCTTATAGAGACGAGGTATGGAAGTTGCGTGATTCTTTTTCTATTTTCGAAATTTCATACATACCAAGGGATATGAATCAGCTCTATGATTCTCTTGCTGTTTCAGCCAACACATTCATTCCTACCATATCCCCTAAGATCAGTTATGAAATTCAAATAAAATACCGACCCTCCTTACCCGATAATGTCAAGTATTGGAAGGTTTTTGAAGATGACGATGAACTCAGTAGATTTCTCCAAGTAGTTGATGAGTTTTCTGATCTGCACATTGATCAACAGAACCTTAATGAGGAAGAATTACAGAAACCTGAGCTAAAGAAGAAGTTGGGCCAGCATGATATCGTTCAGTTACCAAACAACTACATACCTCGAGGTCTGGTACCCCTGGAGAGGCTGTTCGATCAGAATGATGTCCCCTACTAGCCAGACAAGAAGGAGAAAGACCCCGGTGTTCAAGAGCATAACATAGGAGGTAAAATCCAGCCTAATTTCATCAATTTGTCTTATGAATTGGCTGCCGATGAGAAGTCGAAATACTGTAGTGTTTTGAAGGAATTTTCTGATGTGTTTGCTTGGAAGTATAGCGATCTAAAGACCTATGATCCTGATATTATTCAGCATAAAATCCCTCTTGAAAAAGACACTATTCCTTTCAAGCAAAAACTCAGGCCTATCAATCCTCTACTGCTGCTAGTGATTGAGAGAGAAATTAAAAAACTCCTAGATGCCAAGATCATAGTTCCCTTGAGATATTCAAAGTGGATTGCTAACCTGGTGATCGTAAGGAAGAAGAATGGGGAGGTAAGATTGTGTGTAGACTTCAGAAACTTGAAAAAATTCTCAAAAAAGGACAACTATCCTCTTCCTAAGATGGAACACTTGTTACAGAGGATTTCAGGGGCAAAGGTCATGTCCTTTCTTGATGGATTTTCCGGTTACAATCAGGTTGCTGTCCATCCTGATGATCAGGAAAAGACTGTGTTTACGACTCCTTGGGGGACCTTCATGTACTCCAAGATGCCCTTTGGACTAATGAACGTCGGGGTCACATTCCAAAGGGCCATGGATATAGCATTTGTGGGAGAGAAGGACAAATTTGTCCTCATATACCTTGATGATATTACCGTGTTTTCCAGCAGCCATGAGGAGCATTTGAAACATCTAAAAATAGTGTTCTTAAAGTGCAGACAGTTTGGGATTTCACTGAATCCCAAGAAATCCCAGTTTTCTCTAAGAAAAGGTAAGATCTTGGGTCACATTTTCTCAGCTGAAGGTGTCATGATCGATCCAGCACGAGTGGAAGCCATTCAAAATTTGTCCTTGCCAAGGTCAAAGAAGGACATTCAGTCATTGCTTGGTAAGATTAATTTCGTCAGAAGGTTTGTGCCCAACTTTGCTGAATTAGTCAAACATATAACTTGCATGCTGAAAAAGGGAGCTGAAGTAAAATGGACAGACAGTGCAAGAAACTCTTTTCAGGATATCAAACAAGCGATCATCGAGTCTCCAATTCTGATCAGCCTAGATTACAGCAAAACTTTCTATGTCTTCTCGTTTGCTTCCTATGACACGGTGGCAGCAGTGCTACTTTAGAAAGACAAGGAAAATTTTGATCATCCCGTGAACTTATTCAACAAGACACTAAGGGATGTTGAATTGAGGTATGACCCTATCGAGAAACAAGCTTATGCACTCATAAAATCCTTAAAGTCATTTAGAATTTATATTCTTCATTCGAAGGTCATCGCATATGTTCCCTCGTCTTCTGTAAAAGATGTTTTGACGCAACTAGATATCGATGGTAAAAGGGTGAGATGGATAGCAAAGATGATAGAATTCAATATTGAGGTAAATCCCACCAAGCTGGTAAAAGGCCAAGGCCTCGCCAAACTCTTAGCAGAGGAAAATCGTAAGTTGCTGGATATTAATTTCCTAGCAGAAACTTCAGAAAATTCACAGGCAGATTTGGCAGCAGAAGGCCAGCATGACAGTCAGCAAGTTGCAGAGCATTTGTCCACCTGTGAATGGTATGATGGCATCATACATTTTCTGCAAAAACTTGAAGTTCCTCCTTAACTCAGTTTAACTCAAGCTCGGGCTCTCAAGCTTAGAGCTATCAAATTCTGCATCTATAATAATTTGTTGTATTGGAGGGACCCTGCTGGCCTGCTTCTCAGGTGTTTGGATAAAGAAGAGGTTTCCGAAGTAACATATCAGTTTCATTCGGCTGACTGTGGTGGTCATCACTACTGGAAGACCATTGCTCATAAGATCCCGAGGGCCGGATATTATTGGCCTTTTCTCTTTACTGATGTGTGCACATTCGTCAAATCTTGCAGCAAATGCCAAAGATTCACCGGTAAGCAGCAGCTGAAATCTTTACCCTTGAGACCAATTGTGGTAAATGGACCTTTCCAGCAGTGGGGTTTGGATTTTATCAGTGAAATAAATCCTGCATCCAGTGGCCAGCACAAGTGGATTTTGGTAGCCACCGACTACTTCACAAAGTGGATAGAGGCGATCCCTACACGGAATGCTACACATCAGGTGGTCATAAAGTTCCTCTACGAAAATATTCTGAGCAGATTTGGGTGTCCCAAGAGGTTGGTGGCAGATAATGCAGCAGTGTTTAAATCAGAAGCATTGGTAGACATGTGTGAGTCCATGGGCATCCAGCTGGTACATTCGACTCCATACTATCCTCAAGGTAATGTCTTCGTTGAATCATCAAATAAGAGCTTGATAAAGATCATAAGAAAACTGTTAGAAGAAAATAAAAAGAGCTGGGATTCCAAATTGAAATTTGCTCTGTGGGCAGACAGAGTAACCATTAAAAAATCTATAGGAACTTCTCCTTTCAAGATGGTTTATGGTACTGATGCAATCTTCCCTGTTCAGTTAGTGTTTCCTGTGGCTAAGTTATTTCAGGAAGAGAAGACTGAGAAAAATGACATGGTAAGAAGGATGCTGGATTTGGTTGAATTGCAACAAACTCGGGAACAACTGGTGGATAGATCAGAAGCACATCAGAGGTAGATCAAAAAGACGTTTGACAGAAAAGACAAGGTGGACAGTTTTCAGATCGGTGACTGGGTTCTGAAGTGGGATGCTCTTCGACAGGAAAAAGGCAAGCATGGTAAATTTGATTCCTTGTGGACATGCCCTTTTATGATCACTCAGGTGCAAAACAACAACACTTTCATTCTGCAGAATCTGGAGGGTGAGGAAGTGTTCAGTGGCCCGGTAAACGGGCGGTTTCTAAAACTTTGTTTCATCTAAGGCTTCAAAGCCTTGACATTGTAAATAGTGTTAGTTTTAGTTGTCAATAACTCCATGCCCAATGGAACACTAGTAGATAGTTTTCTTTTTAGATTCTTTTTCAGGAAAGGCATTGATTCTATGGTTCTTGAAGCCTCGCAGGGAGGTGTTCATCCCCAATAGGAGCCAGTGTTAACTCCCCAAATAAATCATTGGTTTTATTTGATTAGTAGATGATAGGTTGGTCCCTAAATTTGATTTTTAAATTTCTAGCAATAAGTTTAGAGAGTCTGTTTTTCAAAATAATCCCAAAAGACATGTTGGTTTTGGTT
>SNQJ01S0164946.1:0-11390 GCA_010110895.2 Picea sitchensis | reverse complement strand
GAAACCTTATGTATCAGAAAATTTAAAATATCAAAAAACCACCTAAAAGGGGAGGGGTTGCTACTGGTAGCACCATTTTTTAAAATGGGGTAAAAAACTTGACCCCCCAAAAAACGAAAACTCTATAGAATTCTCGTTAAGTTGGTAACTATGTTTTCCATGAGCATAATTTGGGACAACTTATAATGGATGTTTATGCCAATATATTCTTGGAGTTGTTGATGTATGTTCCCTACCTCAAGGATGAGAAAGCAAAGATACAATGTTTTCTCAATGGGTTGCCACATTCTTATCAAGATAGAATTGAGTTTGATAAGACTAAGAATCTAGAGAAAACCATTAGGAAGGCTAAGTGTTGTTATGGTCAGTCTAAACATAAGCAAGATCCTTCCATGGATTGGAAGAGAAAGGAGAGAAGTGGATTTCAGAAGAAAAAAAAAAGACTCAAATCTTTCCCATATAAGAGTCTGAAGAAGGGTGCTCAGTTTGTTCAATCGAGCAAAATTGTGCATCAGCAGAAATTTCCATCTCAAAGTGGAAATAGGCTAGTCAAGTAGGTGAAAGAAAGAACAAAGGAGCCAAATAAAGGACCTCTACAATGTTGGGGTTGTGGAGAGGCACATCTATTGAGGGATTTTTCTCACATGAAAAATGACAGTAGAAGAGTATATCATGTTTAGGAGGCTACTATGGTCAATGACGTGGCCAAAAGTGTGCCTAGGATATATGCATCTATTGAAAATTGACAAGCAGACCACCAAGCTTATGTGGTGGAGTTTGAAGGTATAATGGCCAAATAACCCATTTCTAGTTTAATTGACCCTGGATCTAACCTTATTTATGTATCACCTCAAGTTGTTGAAGCATGTTCTTTACATAGGAAGAAACATGAAAAGGCATGGTTGGTTAATTTAGCCACGGGAACTAAGAGGAAAGTGGCAGAGGTGATTGAATATTTTCCATTTGAAATAAGTGGACTGCATACTGAGGAAATTTTGAATATCCTACCTCTAGGATCATATGATGTGCTACTAGGAATGGACTGGCTAGCTTCCTGCAAAGCCAAATTGGATTGGTGTGATAAAACTTTAGAGTGCAAAGATGAAGAAGGTAATGTAAGAACCTTGCAAGACATTGAAAAGCTAGTTTCAGTGAGGAAAATATCATCATTTCAACTTAAGAAATTCAACAGGAAAGGATGTCCCTTGTATGCAATACAAGTGCTCAACTCAGCAGAGAACAAGGCGCTGAAGGCTGAAAATAACCATGTGATGTGAGAATTTAGAGATGTATTTTCATAGGAAGTACATCAACTTCCTCCAAAGAGGGATCTTGAATTTTCAATAGATCTTGTGCCTAGGGAAGTACCAACATAAAAAGTTCCCTACAAGACAAGCACACTAGAATTGGTGGAGTTGAATGTGCAACTGAAAGAAATGTCAGATAAAGGTTACATTAGGTTGAGTGTGTGCCCATGGGGAGCACCAACGTTGTTTGTGAAGAAAATGGATGGTACATTTCATTTATGTATTGACTATAGACAATTGAACAAGATGACCATCAAGAATAAGTATCCATTACCGAGGATCGATCATCTTTTGTATCATCTCAAAGGAGCTACAATTTTCTCCAAGATTGATTTAAGATGTGGATATAATCAAGTCAATATTAAGGATGAATAAATCCACAATAAAACCTTTAGAAAAAGGTATGGACACTATGATTTTGTGGTGGTGTCATTTGGGCTTACCAATGCACCAACTACCTTCATGTGCCTGATGAATAGTCTTCTTAGAAAATATTTGAACATTTTTTTCTTAGTGTTTGTTGATGATATTCTAGTATATTCCAAGACTAGAGAAGAGCATGAAGAGCATGTCGAGATGGTGATACAAGTGTGGATACATTACCAACTGGATGCTAAGTTCAACAAGTGTGACTTATTTCAAAAGTAAATCCAGTATTTGGGCCACATAATCTCAGCAGAAGGAGTGGCAGTATATCTCGAGAAGATTAAGGCAATCATGAATTGGATTGCCCCTCTAAATGTGATATAGGTAAGATATTTCATGGGATTAGAGGAATATTATAGAAGGTTCATAAAGGGATTTTCCAAGATTGGAAATCTCATTACTTCATTGTATAGAAAAGCGAAGAAAATTGTATGGTCAACAAAGTGTGAAGCTATCTTTCAACAGCTGAAACATCTCTTGACCAATTCCCTTGTTTTAAATATTGCGGACTCTGAAAAAGATTTTCCGGTTTGTATTGATGCTTGCAAGGAAGGACTTGGTGGATTTATTATGAAGGAAGGACAAGTGATCAGTTATGAATCCGGAAAATTAAATGAGCATGAGCAACGATATGCCACCCATGATCCGGAGCTTGCAACAATTGTGCATGCATTAAATATGTGAAGACATTACTTTCTCGGAAGGAGGTTTGTCATGATGACAAACCATTGTGGTTTAAAATAATTTTTTGACCCACCAAGGTTGAATGTTATACAAGTTAGATGGATGGTGTTGATTGGTGAATTTTATTTTGAGATCAAACACATAAAAGGGAAGGAGAACAGAGTGGCAGATGCACTCAATCGGAGTCACTGTGCATACCATACACTTAGCAACAACAAGTGTAGACAAGTATGACATCAAGCAAACAATTAGAACCCTCTTACAATAAGATGAGTTCTTCAATCAAGTGAAAGAGGGATTGCAGTAAGAACCCAAAGAGAAAAAGTATGATGGGTATCAACTTACAGCTAATGGGTATCAGCTTACAGCTAAGGAGAACTGAAGCCATTAATCATGGATGAATTCCATAGGAGACCTTATGTTGGTCATTCGGGTTATCAGAAAATGGTAACATAAGTAAGGAAGTTGTATTACTAGCCTAGAATGAAGAAAGATATTTTTGAATATATTTCCAAGTGTTTGGAATGTCAACAAGTCAAGGTTGAACACACAAACCCTATAGGATTATTGTCTCCTTTGTCGATCCCAGAATGGAAGTGGGAATCTATTTACATGGATTTCATTATAGGTTTTCCAAGAAAAAATAAGCAACATGATGCAATTATGGTAGTGGTGGATAAGATAAAAAGGAAGCTCACTTTATTCCCATTAAATCTAATTTCAAAGCTATAGATGTTGCTAACATTTTTATGAAGGAAATTTTCAGATTCCATGGGTTACCCAAGCCATCATTTTAGACAGAGATGCTAAGCTCACCTCAAAATTTTGGAAAGGTTTGTTTGTAGGTTTGGGAATGCAGTTAGAATTTATCATGTCCTAGCATCCTCAAATAGATGGAGAGACTGAAAGAGTGAACAAAGTGTTAGATGACATGTTGAGGATGCATGTTATGCATCAACCCAAACAATGGGAGTAATATCTACCCTTGGTATATTTTTCCTAAAACAATGGTTATCAGGAATCATCGAAGATTATCCCATTTGAGGTTCTATATGGTAGAAGGTTCAGGTTCCAATTAGTTGGGACAGTCTAGTAGACAAGATCACACTTGGACCAAAATTGTTAAAGGAAATGGAATAAGCTATGATCAAGATAAGACAAAATTTGAAAATAGATTGGGATAGGAAGAAGAGCTAATTAGAAAGAAAGAAAACTCACAAAGAGTTCAAAGTAGGAGATCATGTATATTTCAGGGTGAAACCCAAGAGGAGTTCCCTATGGGTGGGGACATGTGCTAAGTTATCACCTCATTATTGTGGACCGTTTGAAGTCTTGGAAAGAGTGGGGCCAATATCATATAGACTTACCTTGCCACCTACTGTTAGATCTCATAATGTGTTCCATGTGTCTTTACCAAATACATATGTTGATGATTATAATAATTTTATTGAATGAACTTTAATACAGGTGGAACCAAATGGATAATTCCATCTTGAACCTCAATGCATCCTGGATAGGAGAGAAACATTGCTTCGGAACTGAGCCATCATGCAAGTCAAGGTGAGATGGAAGTATTTTGGAGTAGATGAGGCTACTTGGGAGATTTAATATGCCATGAAAGTAGCATACTCATTTTTTTTTCTATATAATTGTACATGTATATATGGTGTTTTCAACACTGAGGATGGTGTTTCTTTAAGAGGGAAAATGAGGCTACTTGGGAGATGGAAGATTCCATGAGAGTATCATACCATTTTTGTTTTCTATATAATTGTACATATATATATGGTGTTTTCAACACCGAGGACAATGTTTCTTTAAGGGGGAGAGGAATGTAACACCTTGTCTTCCCCCATAATTGTAATTATGTTAAGACTTCATATAATGTGATTATGAAGCATGTAATTATGTTTTTTATTAATGGAAACCATTAGAAATTTGATTGAGAAGGAAATTCCTTAAGTACTAGCCATGATATCACAAGAGGGAATTGGTGAGGTGGAATGGAGAAGTTTCTATGAAGAAACTAGGAAGCTCATCCAACATTATATCCTGCACTTGAAAATAATTAATACATCACCTTCTATCGTACCTAAACTACATGGATCCACATGATCAATTATGAAGAGTAGGATTTGCATTTGAAGAATTTATAATTGCCGACATATTTGGTGCTTGGAAGAAGCAAGATTCAATTAAAAAAATGATAGAAGGAAATACCTAGATTGCCTCTTCGAATTTGGATCTTTGACTGGAGGGTTGCATCTGACAGCAACCATGGGAATCCCTAGGATTTGGTGGAAGAAGAGACAAAAGGTAGAATTATCTAAGAGGATCTAGGAATGCTCACAGAGGTCCAAGAGGATCTAGAACGCTCACAGAGGTCTAGGAGGATCCAGAAAAGCTCAAAATTTGACTATCTCAAATGCTCTTGAAAACTACTTCATTGTGTAGAGCCCGGTGATAGATTTCCAACCGCACAAAAATCGCCTCAAACAAATTTCGTATGAAAAAATTATGGTTTGTCAAAGTTCAATTCAAATAGGGTAGAATTCAAAAGTCAAGGTGACACATGTCACCACTAGAAGGGTGACACATGACATGATCGTATAGGTCATATGATGTTGACATGGCAATACCCCAAGGTTCCACATGGCATACTGTACAACTAACTAGACACGTGACAAGGCATTTCGTACAACACAAGTGGTCCAATCAACATCCCACACGTGGAAATGATCGTACACTTGGTTAATAGGTGGACCAATGAGAGGTTGCCACATGGTAGCCTCCCATTGGTATTCTAAGGTTAAGGTTTATTAAAACTTTTGTGGCTCTACCGAAGTCGAACCCCTGACCTCACGCATGTAAATACAATGCCTTACCATTATACCACACAATGAGACTTAACATATGTATGGAAAAAAAAATATTTAAGGTCGAAAACTATATAGTTTGGGGTTTAAAAGGAGGGGGAGAGAACCCCCTGACCTATGGTATAATATATATCAATGTTTAAACCGAAGTCCATAGAAATCAATATATACGCCAACGCATATACTATATTAAACGATTTACTATATTATACTCTATATACTATACTGTACTTCCTCCTCAGAAGACCTACAATTTGGTCTAATGGTTTCTTGGATTCAATATCAGATTCAATGTCAGATTCAACATCAGCTTTGGAGGCATTGTCATAGATAGGAAGTAGTGAGTCTCCCTCCAATACTAATGTAAGGATGAGTTTGTGGATAAACCATCCATCATAAAATATTTCATTGTAAATATGTATATTTGTAAAATGAAAGCTAATATGCATGTGTAGACACCTTCTAAGTCTATTTCTATTGTTGAATTAGAAGGCTTTAAATCCACTCATGGTAGATTGTAAGAGTGAGAGGAATTCTGTAAAATTTCTATATAGCCACCTTATATATTTTTAAGAGTGAGAGGAATTTTTTAAAGGATTTCTATATAGCCACCTTATATATTGTTTAAAGTGAGAGGAATATTGTAAAGGGTTTCTATATAGCATATTTGTTATAGGAGTGAGAGGGATCTTATAAATATTTCTAATCCTTTCGACAATAGTGTAGACAATTGTATTGTCTTGTTATCATTTGAGGACTATATTTGGATAGAATTGTCTAAATTAACATTCTTATTCTGAAGAACTGGAGGAGAAGGAATAGAAGGATGCAGGAAGTTAGAGCATGTAGATCGAAAGCAGGAAGAGTATCGAAGTAATGCAAATATTCCTAGAGTCAATAAAGGAGAAATAATCTTCTTTGTAAAGAGATAATAGGTATATACTTTTAAATATACATGTTATAAGCATCTCCAAGATATTATGTCATGTTCATGTAGATGTATACCTTGAGAAGAAGCAGATTAAATAATACATAGCATTTGTTTAGAGTTTCTTTCAAGGTAGGAGAGAGGAAATGAACTTGGAATTAATTCAGAGACTGCTATAGATACATCAGTAGTGAAGGAATAGTGAAGCATAGATCAACATTCGACTTGGTTTCATGGTGGCCTAGATATACTATATTTAGAAAATAAGGAGAAGGGAGTGGATGTTCAGTATGAGATTCAAATTTAGATATTACAGAGATTCAATGAGCAGATTTTTGTTGTGAAAGAATCTATGATCCAGAACCAGAACTAGATTTGAACTAGTGTCAGTGCCAAAGATCTAGAGTCGAAGCCATATTTTAGAAACAGACATAAATACATTGATCTAGTATCCAAGATCAAATATCCAAAATGGAAATTTAGTCCCAGAATATTCGGCAAGGTGGATAAGTGAAGAAGCTTCATAATCACTAAGTTACTAGATAAGATCATTTCAGTAAGGTGGAAGAGTGAGTAAGATTTATTGTAACACCCATGTTTCCCCCAGCTTGTAATTAATCATTAATCATAATCACCATTCTTTGGCATGGGAACAATGTAAATGTATTATTGTTTGAATTTAAAACAACTGACTGTGGGGGTGAAGCCTTAAAAGTACTGGCCATGATATTACTAGAGGAAATAATGTGAAAACTATAAAAGAGGGTTCATTATATCAAATGACCCCAAATTTATCCAAGGAGAAATTAGTTAATGAAGAAAGGACCAATGGTTGAACCATCAACCAACCCCATGAATGGAAGCATGGTATAGATGAAGAATGTCAGCCCGAAGTACCACATGGTCCTATAGACCCAGACTAACCCGAGTTTCCTTTTGACAAAAGGAACAAGACATGTGGAGAACCTTCCTAAAGGGGAGAGAAAATAGACAGAAGAGGACACACGGGAAGAGACAAAAAGGGAGAGATCTCTCCAGCTGAGAGAGAGAAGAAGGCCACGAGATTGATTCTGAGGGAGCATCCGATAAACCTCATTGAGGTCGTGACAGAGAAAGAAATATATGAGAGTATGTAGAGAATAGGACATGAGCAGAAAGTCGCGAGCTCGATGCTCGAGAAGCATATGATAAACCTTGTAGAAGATGTGAAAGAGAAAGGATCGTTGAGAATTGGAATAAATTCCCTAGTGATATCATGGCTTGGCACTGGGGTGTCAAAGCGCTAAGAATGAATGCCTTTGTACCTATGGTTGGGTGGAAAGGTGAACACCCACAATCAATTAGTTGGCTGCAACCTAAAATAGATAAGTATTCTCATATCCTGTGTAATCGAATTGTAACTGTAAATTAAGGTTGGATATCCTATGAATGTTTCATGGATGTACATGATTGCTTAGTAGTTATATTGTATCCCTTTAATTATGCTTGATTGTGTATTTAAGCAAGTAAGGAATTATCTGGCTTGTACACATAAATGATCGATCCTTGTGGTGGCCAAGTTAAAATAAATGAACTATGAGTTTGTCGGCCTTGGGCACAGTTTCACATGTACATGTTGACTCTCCCAGTCATTCTGAGTCTCCTTGAGGAAGGATTCTATTAAGCTCAGGAGAGGCACTGCATGTATGCACAGAGTCTCTGTGAGGCGAGTAGAGACTGAGAACCTCTTAAGTTCTAGTATTGATGAATGAGTGCAAAGGGGTGGGCGAAAGATTCTTCTAAGTGTTAAGTTCAGGAGAAATAACGTAAAGTGTCTAAATATTTCAGAGCTGGCGAAGCTTAGGAAGGATATCGAGATTCAAGTCTCGAAAGGGAAGATCCTTTCGTCTAGAAGACGAATGAATGAGATTAGTTCGGGAGGAGCCGAAGCTCTTCACAATCGTTAGATCCATATAAGGAACACGAATGTTAATCCTTTGAGCCCTTCGGATTTCGTGTGTTCGGATAATTGGGCATATTCTTTGTACAGGAGGTGAATCCCTCGAAGTCACAAAGTTAATCTGGGTCGTAGATTTGAGGATTCCTGGGAGCTATCCCGATCATCAAATATATGATGTAGTTATCCCGACGTTGACCGCTTCGGGAGGATAGGGATGTTGTAATGCCAAAACCCCTGAAGGCCGGTGTCATGAAGTATTGGGGACCATGTATATAAGGATCCTTCGAGACCCCTCTTGACCATTCGATCATGGGGACACGTGTATCATGTCGAAAGCATGTGGGGGCCCGTGTGTCGAGTGATGACGTTGCCAGGTATGGTGACCTCATGGCAAGGTAAGGTGACATAAATGACTTGAGGTAGGTGCCATGTATTCTTATCAGAGTGTTTTGGGATCACAGATGTCCCTCTAGGAACGACCCAACAAAGGGACCCTTGAGTGTAATTTATGCGCCGTAGATCTCTAGGGTCATGTAGACACCCTCAAACCATCAGATCTAGGTTGTGGTCAACCTGATGCTAACTGAATTCGGGAGAAAAGAGGAGTTTGTGTCGCAAAAATCCCGAAGGTTGGAGTCCCGAAGTCATCCCAACCATTTGTTGGACAAGGACGCGTGGCGGAATATCTGCCACTTTGGAGAAAATTCACTCCGACATAAAAGAGGAGTTGGTTGGGGCAAGAACTCCCAAAGGCCGGAGTGTCGGATTTCATCGAAGTCATCCATTAGCAAGGGATAGGTGTCAGCAGATCCTTTGTTTTAGAGGATAACCACTTTGAAGAAAGTGGGGACGAGTGGATGGAGAACTCCCGAAGGCCGAAGCACCGAAGTTAATCATGACCATTGATAGTGGAGGACACACGTCAGAATATTTGACACTTCAGAAGGATTTCAATTTGGAGGTTTGCATCTGTGAGTACTTTGGAATTCACTGAAGCACGGAGTTGTGAAGTAAATCAAAACCATTGATGTTCGGTGGACGCATGGCGTAAGATCGTGCAGTCCCGAGACTTGGCACTTTGGTATACTCAAGGGGAGGTGTTTTAGAACTCGCAGAAGCACATGAGCCCGAAGATTCGATCAATCGTTGATCTGGAAAGGGATAAGGGATTGTCGATCCCTCTCACGTTATTTTGTAACTTCGTCAGTTTAGAGTTCTGGAGAATTGGTGAGTGGTGAAGTGAAAATGCCCGAAGCTCGAAGTTCTTAAGTGCCCTTTGAGTAGGCGTTGGTTCACAGTCCGAGGTAATATGAAGGAAGGGGCCTAGTATGGAAAGGTAGTGCATGTTTTTCAAATTCTTCATAGGGGCCAGGGAAGTGCCCACAGGTTTGGAAGAACATGCACTTTGGAGAAAGGGGAACCTAGAGAGAGTTAAAGAAAATGAAATTATGATGCCCACCCCTTTAAAAGAGCATTTAGGGGTCATTTGTGTTACAAATTGGTATCAGAGAAAGACAACAACACTTGGCCTTCTTGGGCTCATGCATGAGTCGTATGAAAATATTTTTGAAGGAATTTGAGGGGTAACACCTTATCTTACCCCATTCCTAAGAAGCTTAGTAAACCTCTACAAAAGAGAGGAATGAAACTTGTTGTTGTGTATAGATGTTTTGGAAAGATACACTAGGTGTTGCTAGCATTTCCAAATAAAGAAGTTGACTTTACTATGCAATTGTACGCATTGTTGTACAGTCATAATATTAGGTTACGAAGGCTAAGATGATCCTGTTGAGAATATTACTGTCGAACATAAACTTTCTCCATAAGTTCCTTGAGTAGAAGGATGCAGATTAAAATTTAGTTTGTATCATACCCAATGAGATTGAATCATGTTGGTTTGTGGAAAAGGAAGCCTATCATTTCTTGTGGGAAATGATAGTCAATCCTACAGGAGTGGGATTATACTAACGAGCACTATTAGCAAGACTTGGATGTGAATGGATTGAAAAGATTCGTAGCAGTAATAATTATTGTTTTAGTGAAGGATAAAACCTTGTATATGTGTATGATCCCTCATGATCAGAGGATTGATGGAAATGGTAAGGTCAATTTATTTGGACTATAATGAATGAAAAATTTGTTGGAATGACCCAGTAAGGAAGTAAAAAGAAACCCTATAGAATTGAGAATAACCTTGATGAAGGTAGAAGTGAAGTGACAAGAGCAGGTTCAAAAGCTCAGGGTTGCGCTAGGGGAGTGTGTGTCCCTATTAACTTAAGGACATTTCTATGCAAGAGGAATGAGTCTTGTGACCATTATATGAAAAGGGAGATCATGTAAAACCCTTGAGTTTCGAAGGGAACTGAGAAACGAATTTTGTTTCTTGGTACATGAATTGCTTGGTAGGGTTTTTCTAATCAAGTTGATAAACAAAGTTGTAGAAATATAGAGTGATTGAGTGAGAAATCACAACAACCTCCCTTTCCTGGTGGATAGGAAACTAATCTTCTGAAACTATTGTGGGAGGAGGAGAGTGGCCTCTGTCCCTGACTGTTGTTGAATAGAAGGAAGAATTCTAGGTGTAATGGTTAAGACTGATTATGACCTAAAGATACTCTTGATTTATGAACTAGAATACTTAGTAAGTAACATAACTCGAAATTTCATTTGGTCTTTAAGGGAATAGTCCAAATGATATTAGACATTAAATTGTTATAATTAAGGTAAAATGGTTGACTAAATGTTGATCCTGAATGTGGTAAAGGAAGTGTTGAGGCACTTCTAGAAGCCTAATGGGTCAAAATAACATCCAGTGGTGGATGGTAGCCATATAGATATAGTTGGAACCTAGTGAAGGGAATATAGAAAATGATTTACTTGATCAGAAGGTCTGTTGATCAAGACCAGTTGGAAGTTATATTGGTTGTTTTATCACCTTGGGAATGGTTATAATTTCCCAGAATGTATTTATGAGTGGGAAATGTTTTCATGAAATTTGAGGCAAGAGTGTTTTTTTTCTAGTTGTTATCGCATAGAAAGGGAAACATATGTTGATTAAGGTTGGTTGTCATTGATGTCAACCCTTGAAGAAAGCCCCATAGAGCAAAGGTTTGGGTAATGGACCCAATATTGTTTGATGTAAATATGACTCATTATTGTTTTTTCATGGTTGATAAGAAGTAAATATGGATGAACTCCAAAGTGGTCCCCTTATGGTGAAAGCCCTCACG
>SNQJ01S0164944.1:15188-33134 GCA_010110895.2 Picea sitchensis | reverse complement strand
ACCTCTGTTTGTTTTTTTGTTCTAGTAGGAGAAGGCAAAGGATGGGGAAAGGTGAGTATCCATGGAAAGAGATGAGAGTAGGGATCTTGACAAGTAAAAGAGTATGGTCTCTCCTTATCAACAAAGGTGATGATCCATAGTGACATTCCAACCAACTTCATGCTTAGAGAGATGTTGGACTATCACATCTTCAAAACACAGTTCAGGGAACTATGCAGATTGATGTGGTACCTTTCTAGACAATAAGAGGGAGGGCCCGCATCCTAGAAGCTAGTGATAGATAGGAAATATAAATGATCAAATGTCAAATCCGCCTTACTGGAGATGGTGTTTGGGGATTGTGGTGGCATAACTAACTGTGTACCCATGGCATGTGTGAACTACTTAAATTGGATTGCTTGACCTTTCAATGAACTGGATCGCCATGAAAATCAACCGAGCCCTGTGTGAATTCTCCATCAAGGCCAAGACTGGTACAAATTTGATCACAGTGGTGTGTTTTGGAAATATGAGGAATTTGAAAAAATGTCAATCTATCGGGTCCACCTGTATGATTGATGTGGAATCTCTATTGTCAAAAATACAAGTTATGTTGACTATGACATATGATACCTATTGTACAACCTACAATAAAACTACTATACCAACATTCAGAGTGGAGAGAGGGAGCTAAATGACAGTTGACCCCTGCAGGTCATAGTACACCTTCAATATGTTTCCATTAATAAGTCCCTTGAGCAGTTGTCCTTGTAATGTTTCTAGCTTGGAGGCAGTTGCTTCACCGATGTAGACTAACCAAAAAGGATCCAACCAACACATGTGTAGCTTGCTAGGATATTTTAAATATATGTTTTCATATAACAAAAACAAAGATCCAAGCTAGTGGATTTTCTGGTAAATGTTGCAATCATGCCACGCTTTCTATCTCTCCTTTTCAACCACCTAGATGAATCATGCTAACATTTGGTCCACCTCTAGTTCCATGAGTTCATCTAACCTATTTTGAAGGGACTGGTCATCTGTCATATGAGTTTCTAGGGAAACATGGAGGCTAGGAACAACAAATTCCAGTGACATGACCGCTTATTTTCCATAGACTAATCAGAATGGCATGTGAATTGTAAAAAAATTTCATGTTTTTCGATCATCCCATAATACAATTGGGATCCTCTAATCCCATTCATCATGTTGCACTTTACAAACTTTAGTTAAAGAATTGATCTAGGTGGATATTGGTGGCTAGACACTTGTTCCACTCACTCATTTTTTCAGTTTTTAGGTCAACATGTTCTTTTGTACTTCTTTGTAATTGAGGGTTCTACCCTTTCGAGGTTGTCTGAATCCCTACACATCTTCCAGGTGGATATTGGTGGCCTCCCACCTAATCCAACTGGATTATTTTGTATGTATTCATGTCATCACATCTTGTTGTACTTCTAGGTCCATTTTGGGGCCCTAAACAATGTTATTTTGGCATGCCATAGTCAAAATGTAGATGATATCAAATTTTGATGACATAATGCATAATTCTCTAAAATACATTTCCAGCGGGCTATCATGCGCCTAAAACAGAGATCGTATCCAAAAGTTACAACCCCGAGAAGTTAATGTACTAACTTACCCAAACGTGGCCCACATGACTTTTGGCGTTTCATATCCTAGGGTTAGGTTTTTGGATGTCTAGGGTTTTGGAATTCCTGTTTCAAATAAAAATGCCTTCAGATCCTCATTGTAATCATTGACTGGCGAATGAGCATTGCCATCACATCTCTTCTCAGAGATAAAGATGTCACCATTCTAACGAGTCTTGCACTTTGTATTTTACAGTCTCTTTACAATTCTTTCATTAATATAAATCAAGTATTGTTGTATTTCTCTGTTTCTGGAAATTTTCATGAGTATTTCATTGTAATATCTCTTCTTTCATTTTATTCCGAAAATAATCCGGATCAGTGGTATTAGAGCAGGCTGCTCTTGATCGTTTTTCAGTGCATGTCCCCGACGAGGTCCGAGTATAGCCAGTTGGGTCTCGAGTTTGTCTCTCTTGAGGAAAACCACTCTCGCACACCCAAGAAACCCTCGATGGAGACATAAAATAAAAATGGTAGAGTAGAAGATTCTATTAACTAGTTGCTTGAGAAAGCTCTCGCGTGATAGAGGGATGAAATGATGGATAATTTTGCACACATCCTTCAATGTCTGCCGATAGCAACATGCACATCTTCATCAAGTGTCCATTTTGGAGGAACCTCTTCCTTCAAGGTACACATTAATTTTGATGTTCCCATATTTGAAGGTCAAATAGATGCAGATGCCCTAGAAAAATAGTTAAATATATTAGAAGGTTGTTTCTCTATTCAAAAAAAATTCAAGATCATGTTCACACTCCTCAAGGATCTCCCCCATGTCAAAAATTAGTGGGAAACTTGTTGGAAGAAAAGTTCCACAGAGGAATCTGGAATATATGGGGATGAGCCCACTTGGGATTTTTTTGTGGATGTGGTCAAATAAAAATACTATCCTATTGATAACTATGAAGACTAGTACATGAGATGGACCACACTGTGGCAAGAGAAGAGCCAAACAATGTCGGAGTTCACAAATAATTTCCACACCTTGTGCACCAAGTTGGGTATCAAAGACTCCGAGTGGAATCTGGTTCTGAAATACCATGGGGATCTGCATAGGTACATCCAAACCGAAATGGATTTCTTAAACATCTCATCATTGGGAGTTTCCTATCAATGTGTTGTCAAAATCAAGCAGAAATTTAGGCACCAGAACAAATGGGAATTCGAGTCTGCAAATATGCAACAACCAAAGCACGGTAAATAAGTCTCTAACCAACAACCTCTAGACAACCAATCCAATACACAGGACAAAAAAGGGTAAAGTAAAGATGAAGAATGACACTGGGAAGTGGTGTGACTTCCACAAAATCCCCTGGAATAACATCGATGAATGTCTCTCAAAAAAATCATTGGTATCCAAGGTCAAAGACACAGAGTTGAACTCTAATTCAAAATCCGATCCAGAAAATATTGAAAACAGACAGATCATTGACCCAGACCCCACTGCTACTATCGCGACCACAACAATTTAGTTAGAAGAACCAATAGATTCTGAACAGGGGGAGTGCCTCTTCCATTCACAGATGTGTGTGAAGGGGACCCCATTGCATTTCATTGTTGATAACGATATCCAGAAGAACCTCATCTCAGATACGTTCATAAAATAGTTGGGGTTGTAGAAAACACCACACCTACAGCCATACAATATTGAGTGGCTTCACCAAGGACGAGATCTTCGCATCAGCCAATAGTGACACCTATCCTATGGCATCCATCCCTTCAAGGATGAGGTAGTGTGTGATATTTCTCCTCTTGATGTATGTGATGTAGTTTTGGGCCAATCATATATCTAGAAACGTCATGTTGTCTATGAGTCTAGACCCCGTAGTGTCATTATTACTCTGGGAGGTCATATCTATATATTACCAGAGGTAGTTCTGACTACTTCTCAACCAAAAAAACACTGCAAGGTAATATCTCATACTGCAAAATTCATCCTCTTCACAATATATTCAAAGGATGCACAGAAGACCACTATAGACACTGCATCCTCAACACCTTCTATCTAGCAAAAATAGATTGTCAAAGAGACAAAAAATATTGTTTCTTCACCTACAATGGTGCCTACAAAATGCACCATCCAACCCAGAGACAACAGGTTGGTAGAAAAGATTCAAACCCTCTAGACACAGGGTTGTGACATTCTTCCACAAGCCAAGAAGCATAACTTCTCCAACAAGGCACACAACTCACCAAGATTCATATTTAGAAAATGCTTTCCCCTCTTCCCTGGGAATTCAACGCAGTGGAGACCATTGCTTCCTAAGGGGGGAGGACTGATCTAGGTATATATTGGTGGCCACCCATATGTTCCAATTGGATCCTTTTGTCATTTTTTAGTTCAACATGTTCTTCTATGCTTCTTTGTAATTGAGGGTTATACCCTTCCGGGGTTGTCTGAAGCACTACACATCTTCCAGGTGGATATTGGTGGCCTCTCACCTAATTCAATTGGGTTATTTTGTATGTATTCATTTCAACACATATTGTTGTACTTCTAGGGCCATTTTGGGGCCCTAAACAATGTTATTTTGGTGTGCCACAGTCAAACTGTAGTTGGAGTTAGAGTTTGATGACATAATGCGTAGTTCTTTAAAATACCTTTCCAACAGCCTATCATGCACCTAAAATGGAGATCGTATGCAAAAGTTACGACCTCATGAAGTTAATGTACTAACTTACCCAAATGGGGCCCACACTACTTTTGGCATTTCATCTCCTATGGTTAGGTTTTTGGATGTCTAGGGTTTTGGCATTCATGTTTAACATAAAAAGGCCTTTAGAGCCTCAATGTAATGATCGACTGGCGAATGAGCGTATCCGTCACATCTCTTTTCATAGATAAAGTTGTCACCATTCTAACGAGTCTTGCACTCTATATTTTATAGTCTCTTTACAATTATTTCATTAATAGAAATCAAGTATTGTTGTATTTCTCTGTTTCTGGTAATTTGCATGAGTATTTCATTGCAATATCTCTTCTTTCATTTCATTCTGAAAATAATCCGGATCAAGCATGCTCTAAAATTTTACTAAAACCTTCAACTATATCATTGGATTGAGAGTGATAGGGAGTGCTCTTCTAGTGACGGATCATGAAATCATGAGTGAGTTTTTAAATGATATCATTCATAAAATCCAAGCCCTGGTCCCTCATCAGTACCCTTGGACATTCGAATATAGCGATCACATTCTAAAAAATGAAGCGCGTCGTTGTTTCTTCTGTACAATATTTGACCAACACACGTTTGACCCATCTAGTTCGGTATTCGATCACAATAATAATGTAGTGTATACCTAGGGAGGTAATATGGGGTACCTAGGGAGGTACTCAATGGGAAAGTGGTTATGTATTATTAGTGGAAGTCATTTAATATATGAGAATGTGGTCATTCAATGTAAGGTGGACTAAGTCCACTATATTAATAAAGGACCACTATGGTAGTTAGATGTAATAAATGTGAGAAGGCTCTCTAGAAAGGACCTAGGGGATAGAGATAGCTATATAAATAAGTGTAAGCAATGTAATGAAACATAGTGAAGAATATTGTGAATGTATCAAGCATTTCTCTAGGAGTGTTATCCTTCCTTAAGGATTAATATATGTCGTTACCCTACCTCAAGGGTTTTCTCTATTTCTTGTGTTCGTGTTATGGTGAATGGTTTATGGTTTATTCTTGGTATTATTGAAGTATATTTGTAGATATACTCAAGTACTTATCAATTAGTATCAGAGCAATTTCCTTGGCCAAATAAGGGAAAAAAAAATTCTCTTTTTGCATATTTTTTCTAGGGAAAAAATAGGGCGATGCACTTCAAGTTCATATATGAAACTTTATGTGTAGAATTTGGCCAAAAAAAATAGATATTTGAATTCATCTTGGAAAATTAACCAATTTCAAAAATCAAATTGGCTGAAACGAAGTCCAGAAAGTAAAGTTATGAGCATTTTAAATTCAATGGTTTTTCAGGGTTTTTCCGGAAAAAGCCGCGATTTTATGCAACAATTTACTTTTAAACCCTTGTTCTATTTTTGGGGTTTTTCATAGCAAGATGTATTTTACAGGGAAATGTGATGGCTCTAGTATTTAATCATTCATTAAAGAAAGAAAGTCAGCATGAGAAGAGAATTGGCCCTATTGGGTAGATCTCAAATTACAAGGTGATGTTGCCATTTAGTGGAAATCGTTTGATTATAAGGAGATGATGACACTCTCCAATGGAGAATTTGAAAAAATATTGTTAGATAGATGGTCTCATGGAAAAAATAAGGATACAGAGAACACCAAGGGTTTATTTTGATGTGACAAATCTATATTACAGGTCCATGGTTGTATTCATAAAGAAAATGGCATTGTTTCTATTAACCCTAGTTGTCAACAATTTTTTATCAACGTTCAGTTGGTTAATAGATTGCAAGTTCCTGCAAACAATATTCACAAAACACAGGTTGTTGATAAACATGTTCAATTTTTTAAAGATTTGAAGATCACTATGGATAAATATGTGTTGCATTCATATTTTCATGCTATAGATATGGATGATTTGGATATTTTTTTGGGATATCCTTGGATAGAATCAGTGGGTACCATTAATATTAATGTGCAAAAGAAGTTTTTGAAGTTGTGGTACGTGAAAAAAAAAACCATATTGCAGGATGTGTCTCTTAGTAAGAAAGATGCGTCCATGGATGCTAGCAAAGAAGTTATTTTCGAGTCTGAAGTTGAAGCATAAACTGAGTCTATAGAAGGAGATGAAGCAAAACTATAGATCAGGAAGATAAGGGGGTCATTGACTCAAAGGCACAAAGTGTTTCATATTTGAAGAAAAAAGAATAGATTCCTACAGTTGTTGTATATCACCATCCACATCATATAGAAAAAAAAAAGTCATCAAGGCAAGGGCATGTGCATCAACACATTTATGCACCAGCAGGGAACCATAAAGAAAACTGATCAAGAGGTGCATGGAAGCCTACTAGCACTATAGGAAGACATCAGGCTAGAGAACTAATCCCATGGCAACACCAACATAATGCAGATCAAGATCAGGGTGGCAAGGCAGTAGATGGACATCATGTTTGACTTCCATTGGGATGGATGGATGTTCATACTTGGTATGAGTTGGCTACATTGCTTAGTCAATCATATTGTATGGTTTCTTCTCGTGTTTAGAGGATGAAAATGTGAAGGGGGATGGAATGTAGTATACCTAGGGAGGTAACATGGGGTACCTAGGGAGGTACCCAATGGGAATGTGGTTATGTATTATTAGTGGAAGTTATTTAATATATGAGAATGTGGTCATTCAATGTAAGGTGGACTAGGTCCACTATATTAATGAAGGACAACTATGGTAGTTAGATGTAATAAACATGAGAAGGCTCTCTAGAAGGTCATAGGGGATAGAGATAGATATATAAAGAAGTGTAAGAAATGTAATGAAACATAGTGAAGAATATTGTGAATGTATCAAGCATTGCTCGAGAAGTGGTATCCTTCCTTAAGGATTAATATATGGTGTTACCCTACCTAAAGGGTTTTCTCTATTTCTTGTGTTCATGTTATAGTGAATGGTTTATGGTTTATTCTTGGTCTTATGGAAGTATATTTGTAGATCTACTTAGGTACTTATTGTTGAAACATATATATATTTTCTAAAAATTTAGACTTAAAAAGTTTAATTTTGTTTAAATAAGGACAGATGCGCACTTGGATACCATCGTCGATAAAGTCTTCTGATTAATCCAATGGTCTAAAATCTTTTCAAGTTATGGAGCCACCCAGTCATTAAAAAGACAAATCAATAATGACAACTTTCAAAGTATCAGGTTTTGGGGTTTCACAATACTAACAATTAGACATATAAAGAAGCCCAAAGGTCTGATATGCGAAGGCACAAAACTAGCTTAAGTTAAATCAAGTTAATTAAATAATTAAAAAATGATTAACGATAATTAATCTTATCACAACTTTACGTTTCGGGAATCCTGCCTCGAATGATAACTTAAATTCCTGACATTCGAAATCGGGAAATCATTCATTAATCGCAATTATTTACAAAAGTTAAACATGATTAAGATTAATTAATCAATCGTGATTTCGCGGTTCGGGGTTATAGCTTGAACAGAAGTAGGATAATCTCAAAGGGGATCAAGGTTAAACATAATTAATTATTCATATAAAATTGATTTATTATTAAAATAAAACATTTTATTTTGCCGTTGAGTTTATGTTGATTGCGATACAAGTGATTTCAAATTAGATTTATACTTTTCTGATCACGAAAATTGACCATTAATGTTATTAAATGACCAGCCAGGGGAAATGATTTCAAATAAGATCCTGCTTTAATGCCCAAATATTTTTATTAAAATAATTAAACATATTATCAATGAAGGTATATGCAGGTCGAGGCATCTAAGGTAAGAAAGGATTTTTCATTTTCAATTACATTCACGTTTTGGTAGAGCTTGCTTAATGGGATACTCAGTCCTGTGCGTTTTCTGTGAAAAATAACAGGTTTTTAAGAACTGCTACCATGCAGCCACAAAAAGAAGCTAAAGAAACTAGTGAGAGTTTAGGCCAAAGTTCAGAGGTTTTATCCAACACCTCACCCAGAAGTATAAACACAGTTAAAACCTGGACGAATGTATTTAACATCCTACAGTACGAACTAGTAAATTTCCCTGATGATTCAAGTGACAACAAAAAAGAAGACTTCTCTACCAAATACAAGACTATTGCTCAAGCAGAGTTGCATAAGGTAGCAACAAGGCCAAGGCTTTTACCCTATAATGACATGGTTGGATGGGCACTGGATCATGTGGATATCCCAACTAGAACTATATTCAATTATCAGAAGGTAGTTGTTGGGTCATTTTGGCCGGAACACATACAGATGATGTATAAATTGTCTTCAACACCAAACTTCGTTTATAATGCCAGTTTTCTAGTGAATTTTAACAAGGAGTGTGATCAATATGGAAAGAGTCTTTCTGACTTGATTAAGGACTGGTGTTCACGCCCCGAAAAGTTCAAAGTCGATTCTCACGACATATACTCAATCTCATCGCTAGAACCGCAGTTCATGTATATAGCCATGATGATGTGTAGACTATATGGAAAAGAGAACACAAACCATTTCTTTCTACCATGGGTACCCATTATACACACAGTGGCAGAAGTGTATTCTTTCGACTGGGCCAAGATATTGTCGGATAGTCTGGCTAGTGAAATTACATAATACCAGACAAAGAAAAATAAGGGTCAATCAGCTTCATTATTTATGTCAGCTTATATTATGGACGCCATTTGTTTCATGACACCTTTCCTGCTGATGGGATGGAGCTGGACTCTAGATAATGCAGAAACAATTCATATTTATCATTCAAAACTCTGGGAAGACAAGGCGAAGGATTTCTTTTATGAAATCTGTAATTGGGTAGCAGTGTCGATGCACATTGTTATTTTTCGTCACCTACCTCTTAGAATTTTAGACACAGTTGTGGCTAACCTGGATAAAGTGGCACACTGGTACATCGAGGAACACTTCTCTTATATCAGAGTTTTTGGTTGTTCAGTCCCCCCATATGTTTTACATCAATTTTTACCAGACAGACTGTTGTGCCACGAGGTTGCATGACAAACTGTACTCAGCGGGATTAGCAAAGAGCTCAAAGCAGTGCAGAAAAAGGTATGGCCATATTTTCCCTTACAGATTGGTGTATTTTCTTTATTGGATTTCGACCACTCCAAAGTGGAGGCTACGACCTTAGAAGAAATAAAGCTGGTTAACATTGAATTCAAGAAGAACGACCTGCAAAAGGTCGTGGGTAACCATATGGCCAGTTGCAATCTTAAAAAGTATGAACATGAAGAATCCCCTCAGGACGAAATGTTTCGAGGGGTGAGATCTTACTAAGAAGTTTTGAGCCGAGTTCGAGCTCTATCACCTGATAAAATGATTGATTTTTACAACTTCCAAAAGAACCGAAGAAGTAGTCTTCCGAAAGTATTACAAGGGGAAAACCCAATGTCTCCATCTACACAACAAACATAGACCCATAATCTAGAAGTCGTAATCGCTAGCAAATAAGAAGCCCTGAAAAACTTAGAGAAATTCGAGGTCTTGACTCAGAAAGAAGATATCCCGCCGATAGAGATATATGATAACTAGGCCAAAGATCAAGCAGAGACATTAATAAAGAAAGGAGAAGATAGGTCATTGTCTTCATCAGATAAATCAACTACAGATGGAACCGGAAAATAGTTATCCACAAAAATCGGCAGCCCCATTCAGGTTGTCACGCCATTACAGTTCACCGGAGGAAACCCCAATGTAGAGGTAATACTCATAGGAGAGCTCACACCGATCCCTATTGAAGAGATACCTCCTTCCGATTTCTTTTTCAGTAAGAAAAGGAAAGTCGTGGTGAAGAAAGAAATGCACCAGAAAGAAGGTGCAACTATAAAAAAGCACAGAGTACTATTGGATGGACAAAATTTGGAAGAAGAAGAGTTTTCTACAGAGGTAGCAAGCTCTTTGGGAGATTTTGCAACAACTAACCTATTCTCAGTTGATAATATGAAGAAAAAAAACTAAACAGAAGAATCAGATGATAAGTCAATTGCAAAATCAAATAAGGACTACAGAAAAGAATGTCAAAGATGAAGTCAATAAAGGGATGGAACAGGATAGAGCTAGTGATAAACAAGAAATCCAATTGCTCAAGTCCAGTCTCGATGAGATGCATAAGAATATGCAAGTGAGTGAAAGACAAACTATCCAACAAGATGAGTTGGTAAAACAATTACAAGACAAGGTCAGTTCCACTGAGAAAATGGTTGTGGATATAGCATTGTTTCAAGCTCAAGCATTGGAAGTGATAAATAAACTGGAAATAGCACAACAAAGCCTTTTTTCTAAGGTAGAAATCATCCAAAATCATTTCCGGGAAGTAAACCAATCATTGGATAATATTGGTTTTAGAGAAAGAGAGGCTATTGCAGCCAGGACCACTTTTCAAGAAGCGGTCGTGTCATATGCTAGAGAAGAAATATATGTAACTCCCATATTGACTGTTGCAGAGCAGGTCAGAGGTGATATAATATTAAAGACATGGGAGGCCAATATAGCTGAGAGTAAAAGAACGGCCAAGGAAATAAAAGATGACTGTAAAGAGAATTTTCACTTGCTTAATAAAGAATCACTAGGCCTCAGAAAGGATGATTGTTCTGAAATATTAGGACAAATTGACATTGTAAAGCATCAACTTGACATCAAAGAAAGCTTAGAGGAAGCTCAGGATAGAATTTCACAGCTAAAGCAGGTTGAAATAGCTCAAATAGATAGATGGTTGGTAAAGCCAAATTTACAATCACAGTCAATGACTTCTGAAGATAAAAGGATAGAAGACAGGTTGCCACAATTACAAAAGAATTTGTATCTTTTTGAGGCAAAATATGTGACAGAAACTTCTAGACTATTAGTACAATTTCTAAGCAGGTGTGTCGAATGTCTTGAACGAGGTAAAGGGAGTACCTCAAATAATCAATGAAGTAACATGTGCATATATGTTTCTTCCGGTATGAGAAAGAGATAGAGAAGAACCAAGTGAAATGGTTCATGTTTTCATTTTGTAACCGTTATTACCTAGGAATAACGAGAATTCTAACCGCCTAGGGTTGAGAATCTCTTGTATAAATATATTTTCAAAAGACTAAAGAAAGGCTGCTTCTTGCTGTATGTAATTGAGAAAACTCTCCTTATTGAAGATTAATACAAGTGCAGACCAGAGATTCCACATTTCGTTCAGTTTGAGTTATGTGTTCTTCTATCTTTCCATATCTCAACATATTTTTATATATTTCCTCGATGAATGCCTGATCGCAACTTAGTACAACATCTATTGTGGTTACATTTCATTTAGTAATTTAATAGTGCACATCTTTTCCTATGTTTTACTGTTATTAAATACAAGACCTGTGAGTTAATTGGATTGCTACATTTTATGCTTCATTTAAGGTTATATCATTTATTTTCCTCTTTTGTAGTAAAGTAAGATTCTTCTGTAATAGATGCCTTGATTTGTCTAACAGCTTTATGTTTTTATCTCATTACACCCAATGCTTTTAATTTTAACTCAGACATGAAAGACGACCTCTGAGATGTTATACTGTTAATTCATTTCAGTGATCTGTTCTCATACAACTGAGGTAGAAAAAGAAATATTAAAACTTTCCTTATTTCTTGATGCCTTGACATTATACTTTGAGCCTTAAGTATAAACTCGGGAACAACACTTATCATGATGAGACCCACAGAATCAATTTCCCATTTGTCAAACGATTCTTGTGCGGTCATTGGAAATAAAGGAATCCCATCTCTCTGGCAGGGCTTTCCAATGTGTTGGCAAACACCATAATGCTTATAATAGGCCTTGGCATTGACAAAGAGTGAGGACCACCAGAGCCCCGCGTACATAACCTTACATGTTGTATCCTTCCCTACATTGTGTCCTCCATCAATACCCTCATGTGCTTCATACAAAATAGGGTCTCGTTCATGTTCGAATGTGAAACGACGCAAGATTCCATCCACACCCAACTTATACAACTACTTGACAATCAATTGATATTCTGCATTGTGGGTTACTAGATGATGAGGCTGATCCTAGGTGTATCATGGTGGATGTTGTCCGAACATGAGAAATTCAACTATCTTGACCAATTGATCGAAATTGCTTCGACGTAGAAAATTTTTGCATCTGGGAGTTCATCATCAAGGCTTCAACTAGCCCCTCCAATTTCAATTCGAGACATATGATCTGGTCCAACATTGTACCTACTCGACTTGACCACAACTTCAAATTCAAACTATTGGAAAAGTTACAAAAAACGACATATTCAACCTCCTATTATTGGCTTGTTGACCAAATATTTGAGTGCATAATGATCTGTAAATAATTTAAAATGGGTCCCCAATAAGTAATGGTGAAACTTTTGCGATTCATATACCATGGTGAGGCCCTCGCGCTCTATTGAGGCATAATTCTTTTTTGCATCGGATCGTTTGTGAATAGAAAAATATATTGGATGGTCAATCTTTCCTTTCCCCGATTTCACAAGAACCATGACCAGTGCAATGGACGAAGCATCTACATGGACATGAAAGTGCTTATACCAATCAGGGAAAACTAGAATTGGTGCAGTGAGAAGGTTTATGTGAGAGTATCCAATGCTTCCTGGCATTCTGGTGCCCAGATATACTTAGTATCTTTGTGCAACAAATTTTCCAAAGGGGAAGCAATCTGGGCATAATCCTGGATGAACCATTGGTAGTATCCTGTATCTCCCAGACTGACGTCGGGGCCATGATATCCAAGATGGAAGTAATCTTAGCTTGATCTATGAGCAATCCATCCTTTCACATGAAGTGTCCCAACAATGTGCCAAAGGGTTTACAAAATATGGATTTCTTCAAATTCAAAGAAATCTGGAGTTGGCGGGATCGATCCAGCATCAACCGAAGGGCTTACATGTGCCCCTTCAACAAACTGAAGATGGTCCAATTGTCCAAATAAAATTCAATAAAATTGTGGATGAATTCCTTGAAGGATGTGACCACTATATGGGAAAATACTACAGGGGAATTCTCTAAGGAAAAGGGCATGATAATGTACACAAAGGACCCCCATTCTATCACAAAGGTGGTTTTGGATTGATCCTCCTCTGTGTTTCAAACTTGATGGTACCCTCAAAAGTTGTCTGTAAAAAGTAGGCTTCCCAACCACCAACATTTTCCAACACATCATCTGTGAAAGGTGTAGGGAAAGGGTGATGGATGCAAGCTGCATTGAGACTTATCATATCTACACAGATTCAAATATCATTGGTCTTCTTGGATTGCACCACCATATGGCTAGTCCAATCATACTCCTCCATAGGGACAATAATGCCAACATCCAACATTTGATCCTATTATTTTCACACCATTTCTTTATATTTGGGATTTAATCAATAAGGTCCTATTTTGACTAGTTTGGCATCTGGTTTGAGTTGAATTTTCACGGTCCCCAATGATCCTACAATTCCTTTCATTTCAGAACATTTTGACTAGTTTGGCAGCCATCTCTTCCACCTTACCTTTTAGTGCACTTTCTCCTTCATATTCTTTGATCTGGTTGTTGCATGGGTCATCATCATCAATATTATTAACATCGATCTTCCAATAATGTACTTCCTCTTTTGGTTTTTCCACCATCTGATGATATGAGAAGACCACACTGGGTGTGGTTTCCTTTGGTTGTCGATGAAAAATAAAATCTTTAATTTGGAGGAGAGCCTCTCTTTGAGTCGGATCTTCTTCTATGAAGATGAATCTTAATTAAAAATGGGAGCTCGTATGGGTCCATTCGATTGTTTTCCTCCAGAGCTCATCCTGAATATACCAACTCCTAAAGACCATATACAAAGTGTGGATGAATTGATGGACCCATTGGGTTTGAGGAATATTCTTAGTAGTTCAGTGGCATTTACAAAAATAAATGAGTTCTAGGGGATCCTCAGTACCCTTGTATCGATTGTCCAATTCAAAATCAATGATGGGATGTAACTGAACTTTTATCAACTCATCCACTTGCACCCAACTTTGAATATTCATGCAATGTGTCACCCATCACTGCACATGTGTCCCTTAGTTGGTATCACTTCAAGAAGAGGAAAGGAAATGTTACTTAAGAGTACACCACCGAGTTTATAAACATAATGATTATCTTGGGTGTGTCTCCCAATAACCCAAATGTACTCCTCAAGTATTTTAGGGGTATACATACCCATTTAGGGAAGCAAGTTACACTCTTCAAACCAAGGACAGTTGATGAGGCCTATGTGCAATAACAAAACTTGGAGCATCCATGTCCTAGATCCTTTGTTCCACAGGGACAACCTTCTCCATATGTATGAGGAATGCCTCTATCGGTTGTGTCCCATTAAATCATAGGGAATCACATAGCTTAGATCCTATCCACTGCGCTACTTGTGTTATCCTCACACATCTGCGAGTGGATACTTAATACAACTTGTTTTACCACCTATCCATGGCATCTTCAGAATCAATGTCATAATATTTAACACTTCACCAACTTAACTCTCAATTTGCGGTGGGGTTGATGTAATCCTCCCTACGCTCAACCATATTATAGATTTTTTCAACAACTGATATCTACACATCCTCATCCACTAGATCATTGTATATGTCCCCTTCATATGGATCCATAGGTGCTCTACACGCAGGGTGTCTGCCTCAAATGGCATATGCCTCTTCTTCAAATTCAACATTGCATTGTCATCGAAGGTCGAGTTGATGCCAAGCAATGTGGGGTATGGGTCAAAGTCATCAATAATCTCTATGACCTCAAAGTCGACCTTCGTCTTCACCCCTTCTATATTCACTTCCACTTGCTCTAGTCGGCCTATAGGATAGATATTATATTATTTTCCAACCACAACTGGATGGGATACTAGACCAAGTTCGGTTTACCCATCACCTCCCAGGACTTCTTCAACAGTATATTCACGTTGGAACCCATATCCAACATAACTCCATCCATGTCATAGCCACCAAGCTCTGTTGTCATCTTGAATTCGCGCCTCGTGCACTTTTTCTAACTGACTTGGCATAGCTTTATTTTTGGTAGGGGAGATGATATAGCTTGATCTGTCATTTCCTTCCCCATAGTGGCTAGCATTCATGTCAACTTATGTGCAGCATCAGGATAATTGATCAATCTCAAACAATAACGTAAGAAATTACTTACTTGGTCCTTTGTGTATGTCTCACGACCCAAGTTGGGAAATGATTCTTCACACATTTCACACTTCACGTCTTCAAGATGGTGTTCCTCCATTGCTCTTTGCTTGGAATGTCACAACTCTTCCTTCCTTCATGCTTCTTCCATCAACCTTTGTGTCATGTGCTACAATTACTCGCACATACGAGCTTTCTCCAATGACTGTTGCACCACATACTACAACTCTTCTTAGGCGTGGTCCTCTTCTAGTGACCTTTATACTACCCATTGCACTTATTCCCGAATCTGGAGATTGGGCCTCCTCTAGTGACCTCTATTTCATTCATTGTACTTCCTCACAGATTTGAGCCTCCTCGAGTGATCTCTGTATTGCGCACTGCAACTCTTTGTGTTCTCTTTCTTCCTCAATAATTCTCTATGCATCGTGCATAAACTATTTCAGATGGGAAACATCGATCTTAGGAGGGGGTTGTGTTTCTTTTCTGATCTTTCCCTCTAACTGCTGACCTGAGCTCTCATCCTACTTGAAGTCCCTTCCTATTTTTTCTCCTCCTCGAGTTACCACCGAACATCAACTTCTTCATATTTCTTCTTATTCTTTTGAGGCTCTACATGCACCATATTGTAATGCATCTTCTTTTCTTCCCACTTCTTCACTAAGTTGAGGCAATCCTCTGTGACATGTTTATGACTATAGCAGTATGCACAAAGCATAGGTGGTTTGGTACAAAACCTTGATATATGACCAATTTCTCCAAAATTGAAACAAGTGGGGAGACTACCTCCCTCTCTCCCATATCCTAATTCGTGACCATTCCCATAACCTCCTCTAGGACCTCCTTGGTATCCACCTCTCTTAGCACCTCCATGATCACCATTCTTTTGTTTTTCCTGTACCCAGAATGGATCACGGGTATTTTCTTACATCAGCTGGAGTGATCGACAGTTGTTGACATCATTCTCCATGGATTTGCAAAACTCACAGAATAGGGTATGGTGCATCTTTCTATACTTGTGCAAAGTTGAGTAGCAGGGTGGTGCATGGCCCCACTGTCAACATATCTCGCATCATTCCATATATCCAGTTGAGAATGGACTCGACACGCCTGTCGCCACATATTTTGGAAGTACAAGGAACTCAACCCTGTGATGCCCCTCAACGCGACATGTGGTACTGAAAATGTGCTCACACATGGCTTTCATATTTTCCATATCTTGCAACTGCATTGTCAGATTGGTCAGTTGCGACTACACTTGCGCCATTCCCACCGAAATATCTATCCCTCCTGGAATAGCTTCGAGGCACATTACAATTTATGCCACCTCTACTTGATTCGTCACCTTATTTTGGGTGAGAGGGACTCAAATATGGGGAAGAATCCTTGCAATAAACCACTTTTGTGCCACACTTCCTAAATTAAAAATGTCAGCCTATCCAACAAAATATTAAATAATTGGTCATAATCCCACACGGTTTCTCCTTCCTTCTGCTTAATCTTTGTGATACATTGAGATTATGCCTTAGGTTTCTATAATTCCCTAAGAATATATTACTTAATCTCTATTAGGTACCTCGTCTATCCCACTGGCGTAGTGGCCTTTTATTTCATGTACCATGTCAAGGCTCTATCCTTGAATGTGGTTTCTAGTTGCGCGATCTGTGTTGCTTCATCTGTGTTCCTATTCACGGACCATATTGCTTCACACATGAACCAATGTGTTCTGGATCATCCCTACTCATTCCATGGAACACGGGTAACCTCAGTATATTGTCTTGATTCACCATATTTGAGCATAAAGTAACTCCTCCTATCTGACTGATGTTTGTCAGAATTCTCAATACTGATACTTCTCTTGGTGAAGTAGCACTAACTTCTCCTTCTTCTTCACTCATCTCTTCTCCTATGTTTTCTTCTACTCTTTATCCTATTGCAATCACTTCAATATGTTTTGTTCTTTCTTATTGATTGCAAACATGCAAGGGAGGTGGTTCAAAGGGGGGGTAAGTCCATCTCCTTCTAACATTTCTTATGATGGGACCCAAAGAATTTCCTACTTGTAGCCACGCAAGACTATCTACGATCGCCAATTCTTCTCCCCCACCATTAGGGGATCCTATGTCTTCCTTCCTTTCTCATGTACCTCTACTTTGCGCATCATCATCTTCTGAGGTTGTGACACTCTGCAATAGCCAAGGAGTTTGGAATTCATCACTTGGACCCCTAGTACCACTACTAATACTACAGGTGTCTCCACTGGACACCATACTCTCAACAGCACACCTCTTCGCGGGCCTATCTTTGTATGTGCTCCACTCCAGCATAACACTTTCTTCCACACTTCCTCTTAGTGCGGTCTCTTTTCTCTTCATTGTGGGCATGGCCCCTCATCGTGTGTCCCTTGCTACTTGTTTTCCACCTTTCTTCTCTACTTTAATTCTTAGCTCAACCCTTCTTAAGTATCTCTCGACTCTCTCTCTCCTCCGCTCTTCTAGGTCCATCC
>SNQJ01S0164944.1:0-11975 GCA_010110895.2 Picea sitchensis | reverse complement strand
GACAAATGGGAAATTGATTCTGTGGGTCTCATCATGATAAGTGTTGTTCCCGAGTTTATACTTAAGGCTCAAAGTATAATGTCAAGGCATCAAGAAATAAGGAAAGTTTTAATATTTCTTTTTCTACCTCAGTTGTATGAGAAAAGATCACTGAAATGAATTAACAGTATAACATCTCAGAGGTCATCTTTCATGTCTGAGTTAAAATTAAAAGCATTGGGTGTAATGAGATAAAAACATAAAGCTGTTAGACAAATCAAGGCATCTATTACAGAAGAATCTTACTTTACTACAGAAGAGGAAAATAGATGATATAACCTTAAATGAAGCATAAAATGTAGCAATCCAATTAACTCACAGGTATTGTATTTAATAATAGTAAAACATAGGAAAATATGTGCACTATTAAATTACTAAATGAAATGTAACCACAGTAGATGTTGTACTAAGTTGCGATCAGGCATTCATCGAGGAAATATATAAAAATATGTTGAGATATGGAAAGATAGAAGAACACATAACTCAAACTGAACGAAATGTGGAATCTCTGGTCTACACTTGTATTAATATTCAATAAGGAGAGTTTTCTCAATTACATAAAACAAGAAGCAACCTTTCTTTAGTCTTTTGAAAATATATTTATACAAGAGATTCTCAACCCTAGGCGGTTAGAATTCTCGTTATTCCTAGGTAATAACGGTTACAAAATGAAAACCTGAACCATTTCACTTGGTTCTTCTCTATCTCTTTCTCATACCGGAAGAAACATGTATGCACATGTTACTTCATTGATTATTTGAGGTACTCCCTTTACCTCGTTCAAGACATTCTACACACCTGCTTAGAAATTGTACTAATAGTCTAGAAGTTTCTGTCACATATTTTGCCTCAAAACGATACAAATTCTTTTGTAATTGTGGCAACCTGTCTTCTATCATTTTATCTTCAGAAGTCATTGACTGTGATTGTAAATTTGGCTTTACCAACCATCGATCTATTTGAGCTATTTCAATCTTCTTTAGCTATGAAATTCTAGCCTGAGCTTCCTCTAAGATTTCTTTGATGTCAAGTTGATGCTTTACAATGTCAATTTGTCCTAATATTTCAGAACAATCATCCTTTCTGAGGCCTAGTGATTCTTTATTAAGCAAGTGAAAATTCTCTTTACAATCATCTTTTATTTCCTTGGTCGTTCTTTTACTCTCGGCTATATTGGCCTCCCATGTCTTTAATATTATATCACCTCTGACCTACTCTGCAACAGTCAATCTGGGAGTTACATATATTTCTTCTCTAGCATATGACACGGCCGCTTCTTGAAAAGTGGTCCTGGCTGCAATAGCCTCTCTTTCTCTAAAACCAATATTATCCAATGATTGGCTTACTTCCCGGAAATGATTTTGGATGATTTATACCTTAGAAAAAAGGCTTTGTTGTGCTATTTCCAGTTTATTTAGCACTTCCAATGCTTGAGCTTGAAACAATGCTATATCCACAACCATTTTCTCAGTGGAACTGACCTTGTCTTGTAATTGTTTTACCAACTCATCTTGTTGGATAGTTTGTCTTTCTCTCACTTGCATATTCTTATGCATCTCATCGAGACTGGACTTGAGCAATTGGATTTCTTGTTTATCACTAGCTCTATCTTGTTCCATCCCTTTATTGACTTCATCTTTGACATTCTTTTCTGTAGTCCTTATTTGATTTTGCAATTGACTTATCATCTGATTCTTCTGTTTCAGTTTTTTTTCTTCAGATTATCAACTGAGAATAGGTTAGTTGTTGAAAAATCTCCCAAAGAGCTTGCTACCTCTGTAGCAAACTCTTCTTCTTCCAAATTTTGTCCATCCAATAGTACTCTATGATTTTTATAGTTGCACCTTCTTTCTGGTGCATTTCTTTCTTCACCACGACTTTCCTTTTCTTACTGAAAAAGAAATCGGAAGGAGGTATCTCTTCAATAGGGATAGGCGTGAGCTCTCCTATGAGTATTACCTCTACATTGGGGTTTCCTCTGGTGAACTGTAATGGCGTGACAACCTGAATGGGGCTGCCGATTTCTGTGGATAACTGTTTTCCGGTTCCATCTGTAGTTGATTTATCTGATGAAGACAATGGCCTATCTTCTCCTTTCTTTATTAATGTCTCTGCTTGATCTTTGGCCTAGTTATCATATATCTCTGTCGACGGGATATCTTCTTTCTGAGTCAAGACCTCGAATTTCTCTAAGTTTTTCAGGGCTTCTTGTTTGCTAGCGATTACGACTTCTGGATTATGGGTCTATGTTTTTTGTGTAGATGGAGACATTGGGTTTTCCCCTTGTAATACTTTCGGAAGACTACTTCTTCGGTTCTTTTGGAATTTGTAAAAATCAATCATTTTATCAGGTGATAGAGCTCGAACTCGGCTCAAAACTTCTTAGTAAGATCTCACCCCTCGAAACATTTCGTCCTGAGGGGATTCTTCATGTTCATACTTTTTAAGATTGCAACTGGCCACATGGTTACCCACGACCTTTTGCAGGTCGTTCTTCTTGAATTGAATGCTAACCAGCTTTATTTCTTCTAAGGTCGTAGCCTCCACTTTGGAGTGGCCGAAATCCAATAAAGAAAATACACCAATCTGTAAGGGAAAATATGGCCATACCTTTTTCTACACTACTTTGAGCTCTTTGCTAATCCCGCTGAGTACAGTTTGTCATGCAACCTCGTGGCACAACAGTCTGTCTGGTAAAAATTGTTGTAAAACATATGGGGGGACTGAACAACCAAAAAATCTGATATAAGAGAAGTGTTCCTCGATGTACCATTCTGCCACTTTATCCAGGTTAGCCACAACTGTGTCTAAAATTCTAGGAGGTAGGTGACCAAAAATAACAATGTGCATCGACACTACTACCCAATTACAGATTTCATAAAATAAATCCTTCGCCTTGTCTTCCCAGAGTTTTAAATGATAAATATGAATTGTTTATGCATTATCTAGAGTCCAGCTCCATCCCATCAGCGGGAAAGGTGTCATGAAACAAATGGCGTCCATAATATAAGCTGACATAAATAATGAAGATGATTGACCCTTGTTTTTCTTTGTCTGGTATTATGTAATTTCACTAGCCAGACTATCCGACAATATCTTGGCCCAGTCGAAAGAATACACTTCTGCCACTGTGTGTATAATGGGTACCCATGGTAGAAAGAAATGGTTTGTGTTCTCTTTTCCATATAGTCTACACATCATCATGGCTATATACATGAACTGCGGTTCTAGCGATGAGATTGAGTATATGTCGTGAGAATCGACTTTGAACTTTTCGGGGCGTGAACACCAGTCCTTAATCAAGTCAGAAAGACTCTTTCCATATTGATCACACTCCTTGTTAAAATTCACTAGAAAACTGGCATTATAAACGAAGTTTGGTGTTGAAGACAATTTATACATCATCTGTATGTGTTCCGGCCAAAATGACCCAACAACTACCTTCTGATAATTGAATATAGTTCTAGTTGGGATATCCACATGATCCAGTGCCCATCCAACCATGTCATTATAGGGTAAAAGCCTTGGCCTTGTTGCTACCTTATGCAACTCTGCTTGAGCAATAGTCTTGTATTTGGTAGAGAAGTCTTCTTTTTTGTTGTCACTTGAATCATCAGGGAAATTTACTAGTTCGTACTGTAGGATGTTAAATACATTCGTCCAGGTTTTAACTGTGTTTATACTTCTGGGTGAGGTGTTGGATAAAACCTCTGAACTTTGGCCTAAACTCTCACTAGTTTCTTTAGCTTCTTTTTGTGGCTGCATGGTAGCAGTTCTTAAAAACCTGTTATTTTTCACAGAAAACGCACAGGACTGAGTATCCCATTAAGCAAGCTCTACCAAAACGTGAATGTAATTGAAAATGAAAAATCCTTTCTTACCTTAGATGCCTCGACCTGCATATACCTTCATTGATAATATGTTTAATTATTTTAATAAAAATATTTGGGCATTAAAGCAGGATCTTATTTGAAATCATTTCCCCTGGCTGGTCATTTAATAACATTAATGGTCAATTTTCGTGATCAGAAAAGTATAAATCTAATTTGAAATCACTTGTATCGCAATCAACATAAACTCAACGGCAAAATAAAATGTTTTATTTTAATAATAAATCAATTTTATATGAATAATTAATTATGTTTAACCTTGATCCCCTTTGAGATTATCCTACTTCTGTTCAAGCTATAACCCCGAACCGCGAAATCACGATTGATTAATTAATCTTAATCATGTTTAACTTTTGTAAATAATTGCGATTAATGAATGATTTCCCGATTTCGAATGTCAGGAATTTAAGTTATCATTCGAGGCAGGATTCCCGAAACGTAAAGTTGTGATAAGATTAATTATCGTTAATCATTTTTTAATTATTTAATTAACTTGATTTAACTTAAGCTAGTTTTGTGCCTTCGCATATCAGACCTTTGGGCTTCTTTATATGTCTAATTGTTAGTATTGTGAAACCCCAAAACCTGATACTTTGAAAGTTGTCATTATTGATTTGTCTTTTTAATGACTGGGTGGCTCCATAACTTGAAAAGATTTTAGACCATTGGATTAATCAGAAGACTTTATCGACGATGGTATCCAAGTGCGCATCTGTCCTTATTTAAACAAAATTAAACTTTTTAAGTCTAAATTTTTAGAAAATATATATATGTTTCAACAATAAGTACCTAAGTAGATCTACAAATATACTTCCATAAGACCAAGAATAAACCATAAACCATTCACTATAACATGAACACAAGAAATAGAGAAAACCCTTTAGGTAGGGTAACACCATATATTAATCCTTAAGGAAGGATACCACTTCTCGAGCAATGCTTGATACATTCACAATATTCTTCACTATGTTTCATTACATTTCTTACACTTCTTTATATATCTATCTCTATCCCCTATGACCTTCTAGAGAGCCTTCTCATGTTTATTACATCTAACTACCATAGTTGTCCTTCATTAATATAGTGGACCTAGTCCACCTTACATTGAATGACCACATTCTCATATATTAAATAACTTCCACTAATAATACATAACCACATTCCCATTGGGTACCTCCCTAGGTACCCCATGTTACCTCCCTAGGTATACTACATTCCATCCCCCTTCACATTTTCATCCTCTAAACACGAGAAGAAACCATACAATATGATTGACTAAGCAATGTAGCCAACTCATACCAAGTATGAACATCCATCCATCCCAATGGAAGTCAAACATGATGTCCATCTACTGCCTTGCCACCCTGATCTTGATCTGCATTATGTTGGTGTTGCCATGGGATTAGTTCTCTAGCCTGATGTCTTCCTATAGTGCTAGTAGGCTTCCATGCACCTCTTGATCAGTTTTCTTTATGGTTCCCTGCTGGTGCATAAATGTGTTGATGCACATGCCCTTGCCTTGATGACTTTTTTTTTTCTATATGATGTGGATGGTGATATACAACAACTGTAGGAATCTATTCTTTTTTCTTCAAATATGAAACACTTTGTGCCTTTGAGTCAATGACCCCCTTATCTTCCTGATCTATAGTTTTGCTTCATCTCCTTCTATAGACTCAGTTTATGCTTCAACTTCAGACTCGAAAATAACTTCTTTGCTAGCATCCATGGACGCATCTTTCTTACTAAGAGACACATCCTGCAATATGGTTTTTTTTTTCACGTACCACAACTTCAAAAACTTCTTTTGCACATTAATATTAATGGTACCCACTGATTCTATCCAAGGATATCCCAAAAAAATATCCAAATCATCCATATCTATAGCATGAAAATATGAATGCAACACATATTTATCCATAGTGATCTTCAAATCTTTAAAAAATTGAACATGTTTATCAACAACCTGTGTTTTGTGAATATTGTTTGCAGGAACTTGCAATCTATTAACCAACTGAACGTTGATAAAAAATTGTTGACAACTAGGGTTAATAGAAACAATGCCATTTTCTTTATGAATACAACCATGGACCTGTAATATAGATTTGTCACATCAAAATAAACCCTTGGTGTTCTCTGTATCCTTATTTTTTCCATGAGACCATCTATCTAACAATATTTTTTCAAATTCTCCATTGGAGAGTGTCATCATCTCCTTATAATCAAACGATTTCCACTAAATGGCAACATCACCTTGTAATTTGAGATCTACCCAATAGGGCCAATTCTCTTCTCATGCTGACTTTCTTTCTTTAATGAATGATTAAATACTAGAGCCATCACATTTCCCTGTAAAATACATCTTGCTATGAAAAACCCCAAAAATAGAACAAGGGTTTAAAAGTAAATTGTTGCATAAAATCGCGGCTTTTTCCGGAAAAACCCTGAAAAACCATTGAATTTAAAATGCTCATAACTTTACTTTCTGGACTTCGTTTCAGCCAATTTGATTTTTGAAATTGGTTAATTTTCCAAGATGAATTCAAATATCTATTTTTTTTGGCCAAATTCTACACATAAAGTTTCATATATGAACTTGAAGTGCATCGCCCTATTTTTTCCCTAGAAAAAATATGCAAAAAGAGAATTTTTTTTTCCCTTATTTGGCCAAGGAAATTGCTCTGATACTAATTGATAAGTACTTGAGTATATCTACAAATATACTTCAATAATACCAAGAATAAACCATAAACCATTCACCATAACACGAACACAAGAAATAGAGAAAACCCTTGAGGTAGGGTAACGACATATATTAATCCTTAAGGAAGGATAACACTCCTAGAGAAATGCTTGATACATTCACAATATTCTTCACTATGTTTCATTACATTGCTTACACTTATTTATATAGCTATCTCTATCCCCTAGGTCCTTTCTAGAGAGCCTTCTCACATTTATTACATCTAACTACCATAGTGGTCCTTTATTAATATAGTGGACTTAGTCCACCTTACATTGAATGACCACATTCTCATATATTAAATGACTTCCACTAATAATACATAACCACTTTCCCATTGAGTACCTCCCTAGGTACCCCATATTACCTCCCTAGGTATACACTACATTATTATTGTGATCGAATACCGAACTAGATGGGTCAAACGTGTGTTGGTCAAATATTGTACAGAAGAAACAACGACGCGCTTCATTTTTTAGAATGTGATCGCTATATTCGAATGTCCAAGGGTACTGATGAGGGACCAGGGCTTGGATTTTATGAATGATATCATTTAAAAACTCACTCATGATTTCATGATCCGTCACTAGAAGAGCACTCCCTATCACTCTCAATCCAATGATATAGTTGAAGGTTTTAGTAAAATTTTAGAGCATGCTTGATCCGGATTATTTTCAGAATGAAATGAAAGAAGAGATATTGCAATGAAATACTCATGCAAATTACCAGAAACAGAGAAATACAACAATACTTGATTTCTATTAATGAAATAATTGTAAAGAGACTATAAAATATAGAGTGCAAGACTCGTTAGAATGGTGACAACTTTATCTATGAAAAGAGATGTGACGGATACGCTCATTCGCCAGTCGATCATTACATTGAGGCTCTAAAGGCCTTTTTATGTTAAACATGAATGCCAAAACCCTAGACATCCAAAAACCTAACCATAGGAGATGAAATGCCAAAAGTAGTGTGGGCCCCATTTGGGTAAGTTAGTACATTAACTTCATGAGGTCGTAACTTTTGCATACGATCTCCATTTTAGGTGCATGATAGGCTGTTGGAAAGGTATTTTAAAGAACTACGCATTATGTCATCAAACTCTAACTCCAACTACAGTTTGACTGTGGCACACCAAAATAACATTGTTTAGGGCCCCAAAATGGCCCTAGAAGTACAACAATATGTGTTGAAATGAATACATACAAAATAACCCAATTGAATTAGGTGAGAGGCCACCAATATCCACCTGGAAGATGTGTAGTGCTTCAGACAACCCCGGAAGGGTATAACCCTCAATTACAAAGAAGCATAGAAGAACATGTTGAACTAAAAAATGACAAAAGGATCCAATTGGAACATATGGGTGGCCACCAATATATACCTAGATCAGTCCTCCCCCCTTAGGAAGCAATGGTCTCCACTGCGTTGAATTCCCAGGGAAGAGGGGAAAGCATTTTCTAAATATGAATCTTGGTGAGTTGTGTGCCTTGTTGGAGAAGTTATGCTTCTTGGCTTGTGGAAGAATGTCACAACCCTGTGTCTAGAGGGTTTGAATCTTTTCTACCAACCTGTTGTCTCTGGGTTGGATGGTGCATTTTGTAGGCACCATTGTAGGTGAAGAAACAATATTTTTTGTCTCTTTGACAATCTATTTTTGCTAGATAGAAGGTGTTGAGGATGCAGTGTCTATAGTGGTCTTCTGTGCATCCTTTGAATATATTGTGAAGAGGATGAATTTTGCAGTATGAGATATTACCTTGCAGTGTTTTTTTGGTTGAGAAGTAGTCAGAACTACCTCTGGTAATATATAGATATGACCTCCCAGAGTAATAATGACACTACGGGGTCTAGACTCATAGACAACATGACGTTTCTAGATATATGATTGGCCCAAAACTACATCACATACATCAAGAGGAGAAATATCACACACTACCTCATCCTTGAAGGGATGGATGCCATAGGATAGGTGTCACTATTGGCTGATGCGAAGATCTCGTCCTTGGTGAAGCCACTCAATATTGTATGGCTGTAGGTGTGGTGTTTTCTACAACCCCAACTATTTTATGAACGTATCTGAGATGAGGTTCTTCTGGATATCGTTATCAACAATGAAATGCAATGGGGTCCCCTTCACACACATCTGTGAATGGAAGAGGCACTCCCCCTGTTCAGAATCTATTGGTTCTTCTAACTAAATTGTTGTGGTCGCGATAGTAGCAGTGGGGTCTGGGTCAATGATCTGTCTGTTTTCAATATTTTCTGGATCGGATTTTGAATTAGAGTTCAACTCTGTGTCTTTGACCTTGGATACCAATGATTTTTTTGAGAGACATTCATCGATGTTATTCCAGGGGATTTTGTGGAAGTCACACCACTTCCCAGTGTCATTCTTCATCTTTACTTTACCCTTTTTTGTCCTGTGTATTGGATTGGTTGTCTAGAGGTTGTTGGTTAGAGACTTATTTACCGTGCTTTGGTTGTTGCATATTTGCAGACTCGAATTCCCATTTGTTCTGGTGCCTAAATTTCTGCTTGATTTTGACAACACATTGATAGGAAACTCCCAATGATGAGATGTTTAAGAAATCCATTTCGGTTTGGATGTACCTATGCAGATCCCCATGGTATTTCAGAACCAGATTCCACTCGGAGTCTTTGATACCCAACTTGGTGCACAAGGTGTGGAAATTATTTGTGAACTCCGACATTGTTTGGCTCTTCTCTTGCCACAGTGTGGTCCATCTCATGTACTAGTCTTCATAGTTATCAATAGGATAGTATTTTTATTTGACCACATCCACAAAAAAATCCCAAGTGGGCTCATCCCCATATATTCCAGATTCCTCTGTGGAACTTTTCTTCCAACAAGTTTCCCACTAATTTTTGACATGGGGGAGATCCTTGAGGAGTGTGAACATGATCTTGAATTTTTTTTGAATAGAGAAACAACCTTCTAATATATTTAACTATTTTTCTAGGGCATCTGCATCTATTTGACCTTCAAATATGGGAACATCAAAATTAATGTGTACCTTGAAGGAAGAGGTTCCTCCAAAATGGACACTTGATGAAGATGTGCATGTTGCTATCGGCAGACATTGAAGGATGTGTGCAAAATTATCCATCATTTCATCCCTCTATCACGCGAGAGCTTTCTCAAGCAACTAGTTAATAGAATCTTCTACTCTACCATTTTTATTTTATGTCTCCATCGAGGGTTTCTTGGGTGTGCGAGAGTGGTTTTCCTCAAGAGAGACAAACTCGAGACCCAACTGGCTATACTCGGACCTCGTCGGGGACATGCACTGAAAAACGATCAAGAGCAGCCTGCTCTAATACCACTGATCCGGATTATTTTCGGAATAAAATGAAAGAAGAGATATTACAATGAAATACTCATGAAAATTTCCAGAAACAGAGAAATACAACAATACTTGATTTATATTAATGAAAGAATTGTAAAGAGACTGTAAAATACAAAGTGCAAGACTCGTTAGAATGGTGACATCTTTATCTCTGAGAAGAGATGTGATGGCAATGCTCATTCGCCAGTCAATGATTACAATGAGGATCTGAAGGCATTTTTATTTGAAACAGGAATTCCAAAACCCTAGACATCCAAAAACCTAACCCTAGGATATGAAACGCCAAAAGTCATGTGGGCCACGTTTGGGTAAGTTAGTACATTAACTTCTCGGGGTTGTAACTTTTGGATACGATCTCTGTTTTAGGCGCATGATAGCCCGCTGGAAATGTATTTTAGAGAATTATGCATTATGTCATCAAAATTTGATATCATCTACATTTTGACTATGGCATGCCAAAATAACATTGTTTAGGGCCCCAAAATGGACCTAGAAGTACAACAAGATGTGATGACATGAATACATACAAAATAATCCAGTTGGATTAGGTGGGAGGCCACCAATATCCACCTGGAAGATGTGTAGGGATTCAGACAACCTCGAAAGGGTAGAACCCTCAATTACAAAGAAGTACAAAAGAACATGTTGACCTAAAAACTGAAAAAATGAGTGAGTGGAACAAGTGTCTAGCCACCAATATCCACCTAGATCAATTCTTTAACTAAAGTTTGTAAAGTGCAACATGATGAATGGGATTAGAGGATCCCAATTGTATTATGGGATGATCGAAAAACATGAAATTTTTTTACAATTCACATGCCATTCTGATTAGTCTATGGAAAATAAGCGGTCATGTCACTGGAATTTGTTGTTCCTAGCCTCCATGTTTCCCTAGAAACTCATATGACAGATGACCAGTCCCTTCAAAATAGGTTAGATGAACTCATGGAACTAGAGGTGGACCAAATGTTAGCATGATTCATCTAGGTGGTTGAAAAGGAGAGATAGAAAGCGTGGCATGATTGCAACATTTACCAGAAAATCCACTAGCTTGGATCTTTGTTTTTGTTATATGAAAACATATATTTAAAATATCCTAGCAAGCTACACATGTGTTGGTTGGATCCTTTTTGGTTAGTCTACATCGGTGAAGCAACTGCCTCCAAGCTAGAAACATTACAAGGACAACTGCTCAAGGGACTTATTAATGGAAACATATTGAAGGTGTACTATGACCTGCAGGGGTCAACTGTCATTTAGCTCCCTCTCTCCACTCTGAATGTTGGTATAGTAGTTTTATTGTAGGTTGTACAATAGGTATCATATGTCATAGTCAACATAACTTGTATTTTTGACAATAGAGATTCCACATCAATCATACAGGTGGACCCGATAGATTGACATTTTTTCAAATTCCTCATATTTCCAAAACACACCACTGTGATCAAATTTGTACCAGTCTTGGCCTTGATGGAGAATTCACACAGGGCTCGGTTGATTTTCATGGCGATCCAGTTCATTGAAAGGTCAAGCAATCCAATTTAAGTAGTTCACACATGCCATGGGTACACAGTTAGTTATGCCACCACAATCCCCAAACACCATCTCCAGTAAGGCGGATTTGACATTTGATCATTTATATTTCCTATCTATCACTAGCTTCTAGGATGCGGGCCCTCCCTCTTATTGTCTAGAAAGGTACCACATCAATCTGCATAGTTCCCTGAACTGTGTTTTGAAGATGTGATAGTCCAACATCTCTCTAAGCATGAAGTTGGTTGGAATGTCACTATGGATCATCACCTTTGTTGATAAGGAGAGACCATACTCTTTTACTTGTCAAGATCCCTACTCTCATCTCTTTCCATGGATACTCACCTTTCCCCATCCTTTGCCTTCTCCTACTAGAACAAAAAAACAAACAGAGGT
>SNQJ01S0164942.1:0-21150 GCA_010110895.2 Picea sitchensis | reverse complement strand
AGTTATCTCTTGAACATTGTATAAGCTATTTATGATAAGGAAGTTTTGCTGGGTTTTCTTCCCCTAGATGGTTTCCCAGGATAAATGCTGTGTCTCTTGTGAATGTGTATTTCTCAGTGATCTTGTTCTTATTATGCTCTTATTTATTAAAATGCAAAGAACTATAATAATGGCATAAACATTAACAATCTACACCTTGGGCCATTTTTCTTCTAGGGTTTGATGATAGAGCCTTGCTGTAGCAACACTCTCCCTCATTGCACTCTCTTGTCTTCATTTATCTTTCATACTAGCCATTTTTGCCAAGTTAACCTAAGGAAGGAGGAGAGAGCATGAGGCCTTGCTTTAGAAACACCGTAGTGAGCCTCTCTCCCCTAGGGTTTTGATTCTGAGGCCCTGCCATAGCAACACTTCATAACTCTTCCTTCTAGTCCTTAGCCATCCTCCTTCAACCCTTGCGTCCTCTACTAAATTGACTCCATTCACCCCAAGGCACTGATCTTAGACCTCCAACGTTGAAGTAGAATTGAATCTAAAACACTCTGAAACCTTTTTGAATTGAAACCCTAACCTACTAACCTTAAGTTGCTGACGTCACACTTGAATATTTCATCTTTACTGCAACAACGTCTTGTTTTAAGAGAAATTGAATGGTGGTTTAGGCATTAATTGAATAAAGTGTTGATTGGTTACCTTGAATGCCACACTGTCCCAATAGTTATTGGTGAAGTGTTATATCTTCTATTGTTATTGATAAACATTGACTTCGTCAACATTTATATCCATATTGCTCATATATATTTACCAGATAGTCTTATTAAGTACTAACCCATTGAAATATAGCTTGCATATGTTAGTTGGCTATTGCTCTGTTCCAGGCAGGTGTTCTTCATTGGGGATTCACTTTATTATTGACTGTTTATCCGGGACTATCTGTTTTGGTGGTGACTTGTGAAGGGGGAACTTTACCTTTGTCCTTTTAACCTTTGCCTCTTCAAAACCCCAGGTCACCAGAGACATCTCCCTTGGGCCTCACCTCCCTAAAGAGAAAGAACCTTCCCATCGAGGTGACATTGGGTGGGTTAGGTTCCTGTTACGCCAGTTTGGACCTCTATCTTATAGCCATCTCTCCCGTCTATGAATTGTGCGATAACAGGCTCAACCCCCCTAGGTACAGGTATACTCAGCTGCCTTTGGTGGTTTCTTCTGCTCTTCCTTGGTACAAGCGCTCTGCCCTGTCTCTGCCCCCTGCTGGGTTCTCAACATCATCGGGTGGGATATTCAGTCCCATGGAGGTCCGAACTGATCATCTCCCCATGTGTACCTGTCCAACGTGGTACCTTTCCGTTGGGCAATATTCTGCACATCAACACCTACGCCCTCCATGGGCTCATACGTCACAGGGATCATAGCAATGTCAATCACATCTAATCATCAATATTTATTAAACATGTGCATAAAACCCCTTTACCCCAGTCTAGTTCTCAAAGAGATTATACAAGTTTGCAATACAAGTTTGGGGAAAGTGACATAATGTCTTATTGGGATGGTGCCTACTGGTGGAGGGATGTTTCTGGAAAGGATTAAATCCAAGTCATGACGTGGGTGAGGTGGATGGGGATGCCTGGGAAAAATACGTAGTGATAGCAGGGATGGATTATCGATGGGTGCCTATGTGGAGGGTGAGCTGTACCTGTCATGGATGCAATGTTTCCAAGCCCATTCATGCCTTTTATCTTCGTTTTTCCAAGATGCTAGTCAAAGGACACTGTCTTGGCTTGGTGCCCAGCGGTGGCAATGTTAGCCACAAACATTTCATGGAAATGAGAAGGCTGGCTTGTGATGAGACCCCTTTTATCTTGGCTATGCCACCAAGAGCCACTACCCTAGCGTGGTAACCAGATGCTGGTAGTGTTATATCGCTAAATGCTCATGTACCTAATAGGTCGGCTCGTGATGAGACCTCCTATCCTTTAACCAGGTCTTGCCTTATTGTTTTTATCTTTTTATTTCTTTTTCTCTCAAGAAGCTAGTCAAGGGACACTTCCCTAGCTTGGTGACCAGAGGTGGCAATGTTACCCACAAGTACTTTCATCGAAATGAGAAGGTTGGCTCGTGATGAGACCCCCCACCCCTCAACTAGGTCTTGATTTGTTTTTTCTACGGGTCCCTATGTTTCCTGCCGAGAAGCTTTTTATTGCTTTCTCAGGGATCCCTGGGCGAAGCATCTCGAGGTTTTATTCTTAGGCTTTTATTGTCAGCTTCTTTTACCCCCCAGGCCTTTAGCCCATTTTTACCATAAGGCGAGGTACAACCCCTAAATGATTGGATAACCCTATGCCCAGAACAATGTAATGGGATGGGTGAGTGGGAAATGAGATGGAAAGTGGTATGTATGACGGGAACGAACAATGGCCCTTCAGAAATCCCCCCAGTGGCAACTCAAAACCTATGGACACAAGCTTGCTATAGCATCCTGTCATTCCCCCTAGACATGACCAAGTGGACAAGCATAAGATCCAAGCACCCATTAGAAACAAAGGAATCACATGTACATATTCAAAGGTTTTGAGGATCAGAGTGACACATACCATGATACCCAAACTCATTACCTCATGGAGCAAGAACCATCGTTGATGCAGGACTAAGCCGAAGGTGATGGATGCTGCTGACAAAGTGGAGGCGCTGAAAGGGAGAAACGATGGGCCCTCTAGGGCTATGCTCAAGTCGATCTGGCTCTCTGTACTCCATGTCTAGGACCTGTGGGCCTCGAGACATAATCTCCTAGTTATCCTTGAAAGTGGTGGATAACAAGACATAAGGGTTTGCATCGGAGAATAGGAGGACGTTCCACAGAGGCACCCTGGCAGAGCCTTACCTAGGGAGGATGAGCCCTCTCCACAAGAACGTTGGCCTTGGAAGGCCCATGACATCACCCAACATGCCCATGACGTCATCCAACATTATGGACATCTTGGGAAGACAGTTATGGCAGTGTGGCACGTGTGGTAGCTTGGAAAATCCCAAGGAGGGATAACGTTTTGCTCCAGGAGGTTGCATTTTCCCTAGAAAGGGCTAACGTCACCCTAGAAAGGGGATGACATCACAGTTTTTTCTTGATTAAGGTTTCATTTATGACATTTAATGTAAAACAATATGATTTTGGTATTTTGGCCTTGTCGACCTTTTTATGACCTAAAACATAATTAAGGTCATTGCTACTGTATAAATTGAGGGATTTTACCTTCATATTATGATCATCTTTCACTCACTCATTAGTGAGGTCTGAAATTTGTGCTCTTCTTAGGGTTATTGCCTGAAATTTTGAGGCGCACTTGTTGAAGGAAGACTTTTCTTGGAATTTTTGGCATTTCTCTTGGTGGAAGGTATTACAACTAGGGTTTTGCTATGTGATTTATTGGTTAAATGTAAGTGAATTTATGAAAAACTTCTCGATTGAATGGTTGTAGTGTTGTTTTCTTGCATTTGTTATTATAAATTGCTGAATTAAACCCTAGGTGACAAGCACATGCTAAAGGTCCTTGTCTCATGTCCCTACCAAGATTTTGAGCCATTTTATTTGCTAAAGTAAGATAGAGCCTTGCCATAGCAACACTCTATCCTTTTCTTCTAACCTAGCCATTTTTATCCTTATTGTTGAGCTAAGAAGGAGAAAACGCACCAAGGCCTAGGGTTTCTACACCTTGGTGATCCGTTTTCCCTAGGGTTTGTCTAGTGAAGCCTTGCTTTATCAACACATCCCTTACAAACTCTCTTGTCTTAGAATTTATCAATCATTATTCAAGCTAACCGTTTTATTATTTCCATTGGGCTAAAGAAGGAGGAGAGAGCACTGAGGCCTAGGGTTTCTACACTTGAGTGAGCCTCTCTCCCTTAGGGTTTCATTATCAAGGCCTTGCTTTAGCAACACCTCAACACTTACCCCTCTTGTCTTTGGTTTTTCATTATCATTTCAGTCCTTCAACCTTGTGGCCTCTTTTGACTCCATATGCCCTAGTAGTGCACTGGTCTAAGACCTTATTTCTTGAGTGGCTTGATCACAACTTCAAAACAAACAAACACTTTGAGCAATTATTAACCATTTTAACCCTAGCTTATGTTGAAATAATGTAACTGCAAAGTGTATTCTAATTATTATTGTGGTATTATTCATTAGATCAATCCCCTATTGTGGATTGATCATGTCGTCTATTGTAAAAGACCAAATCCCCTTTTGCGGATTGGTCAAAACATAATTGTAATTGGCAGAATAAGAAGTCGGCCCCATAATATATTAAAGAGGCCCCAAAATATATTAAAGGTGGTTATAACCACCCATATTGAGTAGTCGGCCCTGCCAGTGAAGAGACACTTCCACACGTGTCAGAATTGTATAAATAAGGAGGCTAGCACCTCTCTTAGACACACACTCACTTGTTGATTGAGGAGCAAGTTTTGGAGCTGCAGTTGGAGAGAGAGAGAGAGAGAGAGAGAGAGAGAGAGAGAGATCAAGTGTCGCCTATTGTAAAAGACCAAATCCCCTTTATGGATTGGTCAAAACATAATTGTAATTGGCAGAATAAGAAGTCACCCCGTAATATATCAAAGAGGCCCCAAATATATTAAAGGTGGTTAAACCACCCAGATTGGAGGTCGGCCCCGCCAAGAAGAGACACCCCACACGCGGTCGTAATTGTAACTAAATAAGGAGGCTAGCACCTCGCTTAGACACACACTCACTCCTTGTTGGATTGAGGAGCAAGTTTTGAGCCGCGCTTTGGAGAGAGAGAGAGAGAGAGAGAGAGAGAGAGAGAGAGAGAGAGAGAGAGAGAGAGGCTTTCCTTTGGGAGAGGACTTTATGTATTTGTTTGAGCTATCTATTGGCATTGTAATACACCTACTAAGGAAGCCTTTATCGGGTTTTCTCCCCATGAGGGTTTCCCAGGATAAATGATGTGTCTCTAGATTGTGTATTTCTGCTGATCCCATCTTTATCTCTATTGTTATCTATTGAAATGCAAACAAATCTACTAATAGATTAAACCTTAACATGGTATCAAAGCTAAGTCAAGAGAGCATCTTCACAAGAGAAAGTGAAAAACATCACCGCTGTCGCATAATGCAAATTGCTAGGTATTTGTTGGCGAAGTATTTCATCCCTAAAATCATCTTAGATAAAGTGTACCCTCAAGGATCACTTTGCATCTCACAAGAATCCTTTCGGGCAGTTAGATCTCTCTCAGAAGTGCGAAATCTTTTAGTTTTCTGGGCCAAAGTACCAGAAACCAGAGTGCAAATTGGCACCCGTGAGCGTGGTACCGTAGAAAACTGTATAATCACTAAATCCACCGGTCAAGTTTGAAGGTAAAAGTTGGATTTTAGAAATCAGATCACATTCACCTTACTCTTTCGCCTAAGCTCGCAGATCTATCCCTCGATCAGAATTTCAAAATTTGAAAGTTGAAAAATTTAGGGTTTCCTTATAAAACCTTAGTTTGTAGTTGCAGTTGCAGTTTCACAATAATTTGTAGTTGCAGTTTCAGTATTATTTGAAGTATCAGTTGTAGTACCGGTTGTAGTCAACCTTGAAGTTCTTAAGAGTTGGCGATCATTACCACTACTACCAGATCATGCCACCACCCCGCAAATGCTATCAGATGTAGGTACTCACATATGTTTAAATGGTTAAACTTTAAATAATATTTTGTGAGAAGGGATCTCTTGCCATAGATCCAAGGATCTCAAGATCCAACACATTCATAAGAATAATGTAACTGTAGTTTGATTATTATGATATGCATCTTTTTTGTTAGCGACATAATCTGACTGCTATTTTGGCGTTGAAGCCATGATCAAATTATTAGGTGGATTAAAAGTTGAGATTATGGTTCTATCCCTCTAACCCAACCTTCTCAATAAGATAGTATACTGTCTTATTACGTATTAATGTGTTGAAGAAAGCACTCATCATCTTGGATGAAGGGAGACTTGGAAGAAAAGAAAAAGCACTCATTCTTGAGGACAAGGCTCCGTGTCCCGTGTTTGATTAATCAAGTGGATAAGATTCAAAGTTACACATGACAAGTTGAGATAACAGTCATGTGTAACTTTGAATCTTAATTAATCAAACCTGGAGCATGTGAGCATATAGAGGTAAATGCTTAATGTTATTTACATTTGATACAATCCAACACCTCTAGGAGAAACCTTGTGTGTTAGTTACAGGTTGCCATGGAGGAATGTTCCATCACAACACTATAAGAGTTTTGACCACATTTCATAGTGTACCTCTTAATTTAATCTTTGCTTCATTGTTATAAGTGATAGCTCTAAAGGAGCTATTGTGGGATGATTGTTTGTGATATTGGCGCATCTACTATTATCAAAAGGATATTATTCTTGCTTGTCGGGTTTGTTGACCTTGTTCCAGTCACAGGTGATAACCCCAGAAAGTTTATGGTGCGAAGGTTGTAGAAGGCAACGATTAAATGAGACATGAAGCAGATCATGTACATGACCATATACACCATGTACCAAAGAAGATGAAGAGGAAACAATCTCTTGAGACCTATAGTATCTCATATGAAGATTGTTTGAAAGCATGCATAAGGCTCCAAAGATGACCTAACATTAGAATGGGAAGCATAACTTGTTTCCAGAAGCCCGACTTTGTCTTTCACATCTAGACTTGTTATTCAACACCAATTATACCTCCTCAGAAGAGTTGATGAAGTCTTCTTGGATCTCAGAAAGGATCGATGAAGAGACAACTTCTAGGATTTGGAGACAACTTCCATGAGAAGACTAGATCATAAATTCAAAGACTCTTAGGAGATATGAAATATCCTGGATGATTTGTTTGTTTCAAGTTGACAAAGAAGGAAGCCAGTCTTAAAGACTAGGATATGGATTCTTCCTCAAGGATAAGAAGTCAATATTGACTTTCCACATTGATCTATACGCATCAAAATGTTGCGTATGTACAAAACCCATTGTCCCATAGTGCACTTTGGGTTCAAGACCTCGAAGATACAAGTTCAATCGAAAGAAGCCAGAGGTAATCCATTCAAAATATTTGGCTGCCCAAGATTTATAACCATTTGGAAGAGAAGAGAAAACAAGATGGAACCCTCGTGAAAGAAGGGAATATTTGTGGGATACCGTGGAGGTCTCCAAGGCCTTCAGGGTTTATATACTATGTCACCATCACATTGAGATCAACAGTATGTGACCTTTGATTAAGATGTAGCACTCAAGAAATCAAAAAGATACCAACTTGAAGAAGTATGAAGAGTGGTTCCGTGAATCCCCGTGAGTTGTAGAATCAATGAGGGAGGGTGAGGAGAGCAGTAACTTCCCCTGACGAGGAAACTCTAAAAGATCATGACATAGTAGAATTTCAAGAACCCTCCTCGATGACGATCTCCCATAAAAGAAAGCATGTTTGGGCAAGAGAGATTATTCAAGATGGAGAGAAGTATGGTGTTCTCAAAGGAACCATGAGACAGTGAAGAGACCTAAGCCATTCTCCTCAGCTATATGGTTTTGATGTGTGATCTCCTAGAGAAATAACCTACTTGCTTCGAAGCAGTTTATCCTAAGAAATAATGGGAAGATGCCATGACGTAAGAATACCAATCCATAATAAAGAACAATGTATGGAAATAGTTCCTTAATCAAGAGAAAGGATGTGGTATCTCCCAAATGGCTCTTCAAAATAAAACATGTCACGATGGAAATATTGAGGAGCATAAAACAAGATTTGTCAGTCAGGATTTTCTCAAAAGGAAGGCATTGATCTCATGAAGAGACATTCGTCATGTCATGATACACTTAATCGAATCCATCATAGCCCTTTGTAGTTAAGATGAAGTGGAAATTACACTAGATGGATGCAAAGACAACATATTCTAAATGGTGTGTCATCGAAGAAGAAGTGTATATAGAGCAACCTCAAGGATTTGAAGTTAAAGACGGGAAGACTCATGTCCCCAAAGTTGAAGAAGGCTTTGTATGGATTGAAACAAGCTTCTAGAGCTTGGTATGGCAAGATAGATAGCTTTCTCGACGAGCTTGGGCTTTACCAAGAGTAAGCGTGATTCTAACCTCTACTTCAAGGTTAAGGAACTATGAGCTCTGATATTGCTATTGTAATGCGGGATGACTGGCCTTAACTGGAGAATAAAATCTGATCACCGAATGTAAGAAGTGTGTCACCTCAGAATTTGAGATGAAAGACCTATTGACCGCCTATTCATCTAGGGCATCATGAAGATGTGAATCATCGATGCAAGTATGTTGAAGATAGTTTGTTCTACTTGGGCATTTTATGCCTCCAAAGACAAAAATTGGTAGAACGAACTCCGACCTGCCATGGGTTAATAATGTAATAAGTCCCGCATGGATCATAGTTAGGTCAGGGTAAATCTTGGGATGTTTCTTACATTGGGAGAGTTCTTTTTACCGATGGTTTTTTATCCTCAGTTTGTCAATTGGGCTTTTCAGCCGGGTTGACTTCCCATGAGTTTTTCTCTCACACTTGCACACCTCCAAAGTGGTGAATGACGTCCTAATGGTCTCATCCCTTGGTAGATATTGTTTAGGAATGATGTAAATGACCATGCTAGACATTATAGAAAAAAGTTCTCATGGAATTTCAAATCAATCTAGATAGAAGTTTTTTAATTAATTAAATTTAATTAATTTAAGGTTGAGAATTTTAACTATTTAATTAATTAAATGTTTTACAATATTAGCAAACTGGTCTTTGTTTTGATAGAGGCATTTGTGCTCAAAATAAATTCAAGAATGGCACCCCCTACACCCATAGACCAAGTTTGCCTCAATCGGACAAAGTTTTGCTATGCATTTGTCCACCCGAGTCAAAAGCTACTAAAACAACAATTTTAATTGCTAAGTCTTTTTTAATTTTTTGTAAAAAGAGTTAATGGGTTAGTTTGAGAGTGGAATAGAGAAAGAATGAACCATCCTAACCTACCCAACCCAACTTACCTACTTCATAACCTTTCTACACCCCCAACTCACCCATTCACTAGAACCCCCACGCCCGAAGGGAGATTTTGCAAACCCCTTCCTACATCTACTTTAGAAAACCCTTTGAATTGATGTTGTGTGGGCCCCTCTCATACCTAAACAATGTTCTAGCCTAACATACCACCACTAGATGGTCCCCACGCTCCAACTCATCAATCCACTCACTCAACAAACCAAAACCCTAAGCTAGGTGCACCCCCCTCATTGAGATTCACTCTTGTACTTCAGGATTTGACACTTTGAGCTCATCCAAGTGCCTTCACCTTGCTCTACAACTATAAAGAAGTTCCTCCCCACTCCATTGACTCTCACCCATTCTTTGAGGTATAAGCATACACTAATTTTCTCCCCATCATCATTCTTGTTCTTGCCATCTTCATTCAAGCTCATTTTCTCCTGAGATAATGGAACAAGTATTTATGCAAGGTTCTCACATTTGGTTGGATCTAATAATAAGAAGCTTTTGAGGTTTTGGATCATTTCATGAGTATTCTAATGTGCTCCATTTATTGAGGTGATATTGTGTGATTTTATGCATTGGTTTTATGGTGTAGTTTTCTTGAGCAAAGTATTTTGTTCAAGTAGATCAATAGATAGTATTGTTTGTTGATCTATATGTGTAGGATAGTTGGTATTATGAAGTAGTTCATAGTATTATTTTATCTTGCATATTATTCTATTGCCATATCTCACACGGTGCTTAAGTTTTGCAGATTTTGCCTCTAAGATAGTGGTTGGAAGAGTCTCAACAAGGGGTTTTCAACCAACATCTTCTTTGCACTCCTTACTTCCATTTTAGATATGATTTATTTCTGTTTCATTTCATCATAGATTGTTGTAGCTAACTCTTAGATAGGTCAAAATATTTTCATTTCAACTTAGAGATTTTATGTAAAAATTTCCGGTAAAACATAAATTTTTAACATTTTTGTGTTGTGCATTCCAGCCAGTTACTTGTTTGGTTGTTTTTACAGATTTTTACCAGGGATAAGGGGAAACGCTGTCGAAATCCACTCTTACAACACCCCCAAAAGGCTCCATCAAGTTGGTAAAGAAATCCCTTACTTTCTCTCCTTGTATATTTCATTTTTTGCTATTATTTCAGCATTTTGTATCATTCAAAGTTAATAATACATTGCCTACACCTTGGGTGTGGGATTAATAAGCCAACCCCCCAATATTGTTGGGCTAGTTTAGTTTTGTCTTTCAAGTTAATTTCTTTGTTTTGGCTCCCCACTTGTCCACAAGACAAGGTAGTGTGGCCACACAATAAAAATATTTTTTGTTTCTTTAGTTCTCCAAACTTCACAATAATGGTAGGTTTGCCTCCAATCTCTCACACAGGAGTGGTCTGCCTGAATTCTTTTTTTTAGTTTTGTTAAATGTTAGTTGCCTACACCTTTGTGGGGAGAGTAATCCCCAAAATTGCAAGGCTAAAGGAAAATATTTTGATGATCTACATTATATCATGGGTTAAAATTATCTAGAGAAGTCATCACACATCTATCTTTATTTCCTTTCATGGTTGTTCTTTCACATATGCTTATCATGTATTATGGTTTGATGCTTTACGATCTATCTTAAATATTGCACTTCATTCACTTCTTAAGGCATTGGGCCATTATCTCTTCAAGTTTATGTGGTTAACTAAATGGTTTAGGATCTAGATCTTTACTTTGCCAAGTATCTTCTCTTCAAGCACATCTACTTCATTGGGATAATCATTGTGGATGAGTAACTAAATCTAAAGTTAATATCTTGGTATCAAAGGCAAGCTGTTCGCCTTGCTTATTTCCTTGCAAAGTTACATGTTATGGATGATGGTTCTGATGTGGATATAAGCACCATGTTTACTCTTTATGATTTTACATTCATGTTCATATGTTTATGGTCTAAATATTCACATTCATAGCACTTCATTTCAAACACTTTGCGCTTCTGGTTTTAAATTTTATCAAGCCCGGGCTTGTAGTATAGGTCAAGTGCAGCTTGAAAAGGAAAGAGTCAAATCTCCATGCATTGTGAGCTTCCCCTCCCACTGTCCCCTCGATGGGGGCTCTTTCTATTTAGGCGGCAAATCCTAAGTGGGAGATTCCCAGTAACTGGGATTCTAAATAGACAAAGGTTCTAAAAGGGATCAAGATGAGTTTTCCCTTCGCATACCGCAGAGGATAGTCAAGAGGAAGATAAACCACAATAGAAATTCGCTTTGTGAGACAAGGCAGCAATAAAACTAATACATGCAAGTAGTGTTTAGCACTTCATAGATAAAACACTATCAACATTTAATGAGTATAAATATGTACTATTGATCAAGTCAATGATTGCAAGAATGACTATGGCTTATAATATTACTTGTCAATAAAACTGGAAATGATATAACATCAATGTATATAATCAATCTTTAAATTATCATAAAATGTAATCAATTGCTCATTCAATACAAGAGTGTTGCATCAAGCTAGCCAAAGGTGACGTCATCCTTCTTTAGGGTTAGTTCTATAGACAAAGAGGTGGACGTTTTGCAAATATGCTAATGGAAATTATCAACTCTCCAATGTCTATCACTTAGATGACTAAGCCACAACGTTTTACATCAACCAAGAGTTCAAAAAGAGGCATGACGCCATCATTTATCTAGGGTTAGTGAGACATTAGGGTTAGTTAGGCCTGAAATTTAAGAAGTTTGCAAAGGTTGTTTTAACACAATAGACCTTAACGCTGAGATTTGGGACTCAGTGCCTTAGGGTATTATGGAGTCAGAAGGCTAAGTCTCGAGAATCTAAATCTAAGGACACTGTGAGTTAGGTCTATGGTGTCGCGAATATGTGGGCCATAAAGTCAAAAACCCTAAGGGGAGGAGGCCTTACTGTAAGTTGTTTAAGAAAGGCCTCATGCTCCTCCCTCTTCCTTAAAAATCCTTGGCAAAACGGCCAGTTTTAGAACATAAATCTAGAGATGAAAAGTGTTGCAGCGGCAAGGCCTTCAAACCCTAAAGTCAAAACCCTAGGTAAAATCAATTAGGCTCTAGGACGCCTTCTTTCTTTCTTCAATTTATGCTAAAAACTAACTCGTAAAAAGGGGAAACTATTAGTGTAGCAACGGCTAGGATATATCTTCCCTAATCAATGGATAAAACAAGTCTCTATCATGGGGATACGAAGTGATCAAAACTGACCAAAAATTGCCTAAATTTCAGTGCCTCGGATTATGCACGTAAAACCGGTAAAGATTAAGGCCCGGCCTCATCTTCCTCGACTCCGACGGTATTTACTCTCGCAAACGGAGTCCGTACAGCGGCAGCCATCGCTGACCGTCCACCAAAGCAAACAAGCAAAATTTTGGATGCCGAATCGTAATTGCCCTCAGACAACCGCATGGCTAATGCGGCGTGGCCGTACCCATCATCATGATGACATGTTGACGTGGTCACATTTTTATTGATTGGTGGTTGTCCAATCTGCAATCGACATGTCATTGGATAGTCAATGAAGAGAGGACACGTGGCCCAAACCGCATTACGCTTTACATGTCACTTGTTGATTGTTATTGTCTATGTGTAAAATTTGTTTGAGGCCAGTTCACCCCAAATGACTTTGCACTCCACCGGGCCCCAATTCATTGGGCCATACATTAGTTCTTGTTAACTACATGTATTTGCATATATTTAAAATGGTGTAATTGTATTATGGGCGGGCCGGGCTGTTTCCCAATTCGTATCCTATTTACATTGTCATATGACTGTGTTGAAATTTATCCGCGCGAATTGTATTGTAATATATATATATATATATATATGGATATATATATATATATATATATATATATATATATATATTACATATCATATATACCAACGGTTAAATATGGTAACGAGGGTTTACAATATTACACCGTGGTTTGGTTATATCACATATAACCATTTGTTTATACCATATATCACGGGGTTTAGCACCATACCCAATGGCTTATGCCATGTTTAATTGCGCAGGGTTTTAAAATGTTTGACCCACGGTTCTATTTTGTATTTACATATGACCATTGTTCATTGTGCACGCGGTTTTTTTATGTTGGGATATGTGGCCCGTGGTCATGTGATTTATTGCATGTGACCATACGAAAGTGCGCACGGGGTTTTATAATGGAGGTTTGAACGGTTCAAACGACCCGCCATGTGGCGTTGTCTTATTTGCCCACAAACCGTTGGCACTTTTTATTTGAGCGCGTGGTCACATGCAACTATATGCCCCGAGCTAGGCGGTTAGTCGAGGCTCTAACCGCCCCAGCTTTGCACTCTGCTATTCCTCGGGACCGCTCGCGCCGTGATTGTTTTGGAGCGTACCCGTGTTCATGCACACGAGGTTTTGTAGAACCGGGCCCAAAGAAAGTTGTGAAGGCGGAGGAAGATGGAGGAGAGGCCTAACTTTCATCGCTTGGCCGCATTGAGAGCCGTGAAAAGCCCACCTAAGTGGTTTTGGACGCGCTGGATCCATTGGTGCCATTTTCACTGTCATTTGAAGACTTCTTCAGCAATTTTTTAACCATTGAAGTCTCTGTAAAGTCTAAACCTAAGCCCCCTCTTGATGGAGGACATTTTTTGGTGAGCCTATGTTTGTCTTTTGTGATTGAATAATCATTTTTTTTTTTTTTTTTGGCTAATTGTTATGATCTAAATTGGGATAGGTTTTAGAGGTTGTTGAAGACTTTTACTTGTGTTTTTGCCAAAGAGAAGCTCATGGAAGCTTATGGTCATTATTGTAGAAGAGGTCATGCCCAGATGAGCCATGATCCATTTTCTGAGTTTTATTAGTCATTTTTGGCTCTCTGGGATTAATTTTTTGACAAATTAATCCTGGAGAGCCAAGTCCATTAATGGGCTTGGCTCTCTGGGATTAACTTTTGACTAATTAATCCCAGAGCCAAGTCCATTATGGAGTTCAAGGAGATGTAGCCCTGAGGGGTGAACCTTTATCATGTTGTTCTTGTTAAGGCGCTTGATGGTTTATTTGATGCAAGTATTTTTGTTGTGTATTTAGTTGAAGTACATATTTAACCATTTACAAGAACATTTCTCATACATAAGTATTTACAAGAAGAAGCATAAACTTAGCACATAAGTTTATATTGCATACATTTTAAATCACACAAAGTGCACCCCGAAAGTTTATTTTAATGAAGTTAGGTGTCGTAGTATAACAAGTCACCTTCTATCTTTCGCGATCGTGGTATCGAGCATAAGTTTGTTTCACTAAGGTAGTTCGCTAAGTAATGATAGTTTGAAGATTTAGCTATTGGTTTTGTGCAAGTTTTGTGTTGAAGTTTGCAAGGATTGGCGGTTTTCAAGCATTGATAGTTCTCATACATTTTCATTATCTAAAGAAGAGTTGATAACCATGAGAGATTTGATGAAAAAGATGTGGGCTGATATTAACATTGCCCTTGAAGAACAATTGAAGGCCATGAAGAAGGAGAAACACCAACTTCCTCAAAAGTTGCATGAGATGGAGAATCAACCCATGAGGCAAAGGAAACCTTTACTCAAGTATATGTACGAACATAAGGTATGCAATGTTAATTTATCTTATAATTCCTCTAAAGATGATTGTTTGGGTGGTTTTGAGAATCACACAGCAGAATAGGGTCCAAGTTGTTGCTTAAAATGGTCTATGAAGGTAAAGGTTTGGGTAAGCATGCACAAGGCATTGTTAAGCCTATTATTGTTGAAGAAAGAACCAGGTATTGTGGTCTTGGATATGAACGGCAAGATGGATTAAATTCCAAAGTTGAGGAGCAGACAAGGGAAAGAGTTCCAAGCATAAATTTTATTTCAAGTTCACCCCCGGAAGGCTTTAAAGGTGAAAGTTCTAGAACTTTCACGGAAGTCTCGATCCCTTCAAAGCATGCAAGGCTTGTGTTCGGGATGAATGCAAATATGAGAGTCGTGACAGTGATGAGGACAAGAACACCGTTGATGGTCTTCAAAGGAGAGTTCAGAACTCTTCACCCACCTCAAATCCAGGGCGATAAAGGTGAATGCTCTAGGTATAACTCTGCTTATCATTCGCATTTGATTATGTTTAGCATAATAACTTTGTATGTAAATATGGAAGAAAGAATCCATGTGTAACGATTGTGGTTTTGTATAATCCATCATGTTTCCAAGTGTTGGAAAAAGGTTGGCCAATTTCAGGAAAATTGATAAGAAAAGGCAACGTGAAAGGAAGATGCAAAAGGTTTGCACCCATCGTCAAAAGCAGGGTCATCTTGTTGACCAATAATGTTGGACGTTGTAACTAACTTATATTCTGGCCCAATGTTCTAAGAAGCAGTTGGATAAGGATATTGGAAAGAAATGGAAGTGGAGATTCCATCACGATGTGAGTCAAGATGATTCATAAGAGGATGATGTTCAGCAGAAAAAGTCACCGTTCAGTTGTTTTGGTAAGAAATGGTTGGATTTCTTAAGCAAGTAATTGCATTTTTATTGATTGTAAATGCACTTCTTTTCCTCCGCTATGTGCATTTCTATGGGAAGGTCGAATTTGACTTGAAATTTGAGTCTCGACTGGTGTTGGTGATTTTCTGGCGACTATGTTGAGTCGATCGTAAGGTTCAATTTGCGTTTAGTCGATGGTGTTTATGGACTTGAAAGTTGATTTTGAAACGCCATGTACTTTGATAAAATACGATATGCGACAGTTTCTTTGCAGGGCAAAAGATTTTGTTGACATCACTTTTCAATATTGTATGAATTTGTTTTCAAGATTGATGTTTTATTGGTTTGTGACAAGATGTCACAGAAAAGTTTTTGCAGCCATTGAGAGCTAATTTGTTGGACGCCAAAGAGTTCGAAGAGGAACTTGATTCTCAATGGGAATGTTGGCAGTCTTCAAAGCACAGAGAGAACAATGGGTCGCCAGCAATGTGAGAGCGAAGCGCTGGTTGAAGGACGTAGCTGCCGCAGTAACGCATGCCTGGGCGCATTCAGGTGATTGTCTAAAAGATTTTGATATAACTTGAAGATGATCATAAGCTTGTGGGTCCAAAATCCTTTCAATGAGAAGGCGTGATCAAAATCGACCAGTAAGCGCAAAATTTGCCTCAAATTTCAAAGTGCTCGGATTGTGACGAATACAGTGCTACGCGCCCCGCCCCGTCTCTCCGATTCCGGGCAGACATTTACCTTGATAAACAAAGTCCGTATGAAGGAGTTATCGCGATCTATCCGGGCCGTGCCAAAATGTGCAAAAATTTTGATGCCGACCGCACTGCCCCAGACAGCCTGTGACGCTAAGGCCACCATCATGATGACATGGAAGTTGGATGACGTGTCACGTTTTTATTGGTTGGTGGTTGTCTAATCGGGTGCTGACACGTGTCATTGGATAGTCAATGAAGAGAGGACACATGGCCCACCCATTGGCTTAATGTCACTTGTTGATTGGTTATTGGGTTCATGTGTAAAAATTAATGGAGGCCACGAGGTTCGACTCGACCTCCCCACAAGCTAACGACTTTGCACGCACTTAATTCACCATTGGGCCACACATTAGTTCTTGTTAACTATATGTATTTGCATATATTTAAAATGGTGTAATTGTATTATATGGTCGGGTCACTGGCTAAGCTCACCCGGTCCCATTTTACATTGGGTCACAAGGACTATGTTGAAACATATCCGCGTGAATTGTATTGTAATATATATATATATATATTACATATCATATATACCAACGGTTAAATATGCACGGGTTATACAATATTGCTAAATCGTGGTTTGGTTATATCACATATAACCATTTGTTTATACCATATATCACGGGGTTTAAAACTATAACCAATGGCTTATGCCATGTTTAATTGCGCAGGGTTTTAAAATGTTTGACCCACGGTTCTATTTTGTATTTGAAGCGGTACCATTAATTCATTGTGCACGTTTTTTTAAGTGTTGGGTATATGGGTCTGGTCATGTGCTTTGTATTTGTACGTGACCATGTCGAAGTGCGCTGGTTTTAGGAATGGAGGGTTTGAACGGTTCAAACGCATCTTCGGGCCATGGCGTGGTCTCATTTGACTAAGCAAACAGCTAGCCCTTTGATTTTACAAGGGTCATACGTTAACTATATGCTCGAGCCAGGGCTGGTTGGGGCCTGGAGGCTACCCCAACCGTCTCCACAGCTTAATCTTTATCTCGCAAACTGCCTCGTGTGCTAGGTTTTAACGCGTTTTGAGAGTTTGTTCTTGGTTCATGCACACATAGGTTCGTTTTGTAGAGCCAGTTCCAGGAAAGTTGAAGGAGGAAGATGGAGGAGGCCTAACTTCTTCTTCATCATTTGGTCACATTGAGGTGCCTAAAAGCCCGCCTGTGGGTTTTGACGCAATAATCCATTGTGCCATTTTCATGCACGCATTTGAAGACTTCTTCAGCAAGTTTTCACCATTGAAGTTTCAGGGAAGTCTGGGAACTTGAAGCCCTTTGATGGAGGACATGGTTTGCTGAGCCTATATTGTTTTCTCTGTGATTGAATAATCATTTTGGTTAATCGATATGCTCTGAACACATTGGGATGTGTTTCAGAGGTCGCTGAAGACTTTGCTGTGTGTTTTTAACAAAGAGAAGCTCGTGGAAGCTTATGGCCACATGTAGAAGAGGCTGCCCGGATGAGCCATGATCCGCTGAGTTGTATTAGTCATTTTTGGGTTTTTAAGTGTGTTCGGACCAACAGCACTGCTTTCCATTGGAGCTGAGCGTTACTCTGTAAAGAACTTTCTTTGACCACTAATCCCCTGTAGAGCCAAGTCCATTATGGAGGCTCAAGGAGATGTAGCCCTGAGGGGGGTGAACCCCTTTATCATGTTGTTCTTGTTATGCACGATGGTTTATTTGCTGCAAGTATTGTTATTTGTATTTATTGAAGTACATATTTAACCATTTACAAGAACATTTCATACATAAGTATTTACAAGAAGAAGCATAAAACTTAGCACATAAGTTTATATTGTATATTTTAACACATGAAGTAAGGTCCCTCAGAAAGTTTATTTTAATGAAGTAGGGGTGTTTGCATAGCATAACAAGTCAACCCTTCTATTTCTCGGGACAAAGGGTATCTGAGCATAAGTTTGTTTTTCTCATGTGTTTTGCCATTGATAGCTTGAAGATTTAGCTATTGGTTTTGTGTAAGTTTTTGTGTTGAAGTTTGCAAGGATGGCATAAGCTTCAAGCATTGATAGTTCTCATACATTTTCATTATCTATAGAAGAGTTGATAACTATGAGAGATTTGATGAAAATGTATGATATTAAAATTGCCCTTGAAGAACAGCCAGGCCATGAAGTAGAGAAAACCATCTTTGCAAAGGATGCATGGAGATGGAGAATCAACCACAGGCAAAGGGAAACCCTTACCAAGTATATGTGCCGAACATAAGGTATGCGTTGTTAATTTATCTTCTAATTCCTCTAAAGATGAATGTTTAAAAGCCTTTGAGAATCGGCACAAGAGGAATAGGGTCCAAGTTGTTGCTTAAAATGGTCTATGAAGGTAGAGGTTTGGGCAGGCATGCACAAGGCATTGTTAAGACTATTATTGTTGAAGAAAGACCCGTGTATTGTGGTCTTGGATATGAACGGCAAGATGAGCAAATTACCTTGACCCACCACCTCATGGAGCAAGAGTCCCCTGATGCAAGTCCAAATGAAGGATGGTGGAAGCCGCTAAGCCACGACAGGACAAGTCTCCAAGAAGAAGAAAGATGGGCTCTCCTGTGGCCATGCCTAGGTCAATCCTACTCGGGTACTTCATGTCTAGGACCCGGTGGGCCTCGAGACATGATCTCCTAGTTATCCCTAGATATCGGGGATAATGTGGCCTAAATCACACTTCTTCGACATCTAAAAGTATTTTAAAACACTCCAAACACACCTAAAGACTCACCCGAGTCATAATAACCTTTAGACAACTTAGGATAGTCCCTTTATTCAGCCATCTCCACCATCTAAAAATGGGTTTGAGGAAAACAAAGGAGGGTGTAGTGGCAGGGGACTGTCTTGTGGCGCACCATGTGTGTGTCCCTCTCCGGGAAGTACTCTCACCGGCTGTGGTTGACTATGGAAGCTAGGTAATCTCGCTGTCTTAATACTATCTTGAGCACCCTGTAGTTATTTGGCTATAGGAGGAGAAGGTTTAAGGCTCCACACATAGTTAGAGGGAGGGAAACAAAATTTTACTTAAATTTTAAGAAACTCCTAACCACTTAGTTGCATGGATCTATCCATGTGTGTTGGGGATCTTAGATGAATTCTTAGGAACAATAATACTGTGTGGAATAATTTCTCCATGTTTTACAATTTTAATTGCACATATGGTTTGTCCTCTCTAAATGTTTTAACTCTTTATGAGCATTTGAGTTTACAAAATTTATATATCTTTTGTTTATGCTTCAGGGTGTGATTCAAGAAGGAGTTGAGTATCCCACGCAGAGGCATCATCTTCCTTGGAATCTTGAGTGTTTTAGTGGTTTCCATTGAAAACAGTCCAATAGAGTAAGTGCTATTGGGTACTTTGGCTTGCGTGGATTGATCTCACTCTGAATACTCTAAACTTTCACTTTGGGGCATCATTGCATATCTTGTTATTTTGTATCTTGTGTATCATTTTGTATCTTTGTAAGATTTATCTTCCATTGTGTAAATAATTGTGATCTTTAGTTTTTGGGATAGTTCTAATATTTTGAATTGTAATACTTTGGCAATTGAACACCCTCAAACTTAGTTGACCCCCTTGCCCAAACCTTAAGCACTAGTCCTAGTTGACTTAGGGAAAGGGCTACTTGTCATTTAGATAGTCTTGCACTTTGCATTTGTTTCCTTAGCATCTTAGGCTGGGTTTTCCCCTTAGCCTCTAACAAATTAAAACCAACTCCTATAACTTTAAAGTTAAATCAAATCTAGTAACTAGGATCTACCCCCTTGGCTTCCCTCTAGGAGTAAGCTCTAGACCCGAAGAAGTTCCACCAAGGTGACAGCAGTGGATTGTGAACTCCAGACATTCAGCCTCCAAGGACACACTAAGTGAGCTGGACTTCGCTCATGCTCTGTGCGTGTACAGGATGACAACAAGACCTTGGCTATTCTACGTATTATTTCTTAGGGTCTCTGAGGTATGACAGAGCTCTAAAGAGAATCTTCAGCTGTTGGGCGCATAAAATAAACCTCAAGAGATTCGACATGTTGAGTGCAAGTCCATGAATACACCCATGGAAGCTTAAGTTGAAGCACCGGTCAAACTTCGTTGGAATTGATTGATGCCATGTTGTATAGATGTGATCATCGATCAACATGTACCCAACTAACACTAGACCAGATATTTGTTTTGCCGTGAAGACCTTGATTCAGTTTCTGGTAGAACCCAGACATGTTCACCTAGTTATTGCAAACTATGTGACAAGGTACCTTAAGGGTACATTAGATTGTGGTCTCAGCTATGATGGAGATCATGATTTCACATTGAGTGGATACACTGATTTAGATTAGGCTGGAAGTGTCTCTGACAGGAAGAGCACTTCAGGATGTTGTTCCAGTTTTGGATCAACCATGATCTCATGGCAGAGTAGGAAGCAATCCAACATTGCTCTCAATACAACGGAAGCAGAATACATTGCTGCGTGTTCTTCCAGCTGCAAATCTATATGGCTTTGTAAGTTATTGACTGGTCTATTCGACCTAGAGATGGAAGCAACCATGATCCTATGTGACAACCAAAGTTGCATAAAGATGACAGAGAATCCCATATTCCATGATAAGTCGAAGCACATAGAGATCCGATATCATTACATCCGTGACATGGTGTAGAGAGGAGCCATAAAGCTCTAGTACGTTAGCACGGATGAACAGGTTGCTGATGTGTTGACCAAGCCTCTATCTCGTGTAAAGTTTGATCACTTTCAAGATGAGCTTGGTATAGTCCGAAAGGACCTTCCTCGAAAGGGGGAGTAGTGTTGTGATGAGATATATCTAATAATGTGCTTCCAGCTTAACCGCTGTGATGTAAAGCCAGTCTAGTTGTTGTGTTGAGATGTGCCTAGTATTGTGCTT
>SNQJ01S0164938.1:0-21150 GCA_010110895.2 Picea sitchensis | reverse complement strand
GTCTACTACATCACAAGTTTCATCACCACACAAACATGAGCATTATTTTGATATGAAAGAAGACTTAGATATATTGGGGTATAATACATTATTTTGATATGAATGAAGATTTAGATATATTGGGGTATAATGAAGAATGTGTTGAAGAATTTCAAGGGGAACAACCTAGCACTCAAAGGAAAAGAAACTAAAAGTAAAATGAGAACTTCGTGAGGAACAAAAACTAAGTATAAGTGGTTGAGAGAGACAAAACATGAAGATGTTTTTTTTATGAAATGCATATATTGTGAAACTCATAAGGCAGTCGGAGGATGGAGGATTGACATTTTTTTCTCTACTAGGCAACATAATTCACTAGTTTTTCATGCCAATTCAAGCATCCATAAACTTTTACAAGACAAACCTATATATGGAAATGAAAGGAAATCAAATCATACTATAGAACACAAACATGCATTGGTGATAGGAACAAGCAAAGAGTCATCACAACTATGAAATTAGTTTATTGGGCTGTGCAATAGGATTTTCCTCTCTTGAAATATGAATCCATTTACTTGTTTGCAATGTCCTTACAAACACCAAACATGCCAAAGAATAAATATTACACATCATATGCAAATCACATGGATACAAAATATTTTTTTTCTTCTATATTTGAGTATCTTGAAGATAGCCTAGTGGGTTAGCTCAAGTGGTTGAGAGTTGTGAATTACAAAAAGGAAGTCATGAGGTCAAGTCCCCATGTATATATATTGAAGAAGATATTGTTGGACCTCACACGATGTCCCCACGGGTTAGGCTTCCAAAAATGCAATCGGTTGGTTCACCTCATGTACCATCCTCGAAATGAGGGGAAGTACCTAGAGGGTTTCCTAGGATGTGTATTCCATTGAAGAAAAAAATATTTGAGTATCTTGAAGAGGTACAAATTGCAAGAATGTTGGATGGTTGTTTTTTTTCATTGATGCTAGAAGAAATTCCAGACTGTAGTTTAGAGAAACACCTTGTGGTTTATGCCACATTTATAGACTTGCAAGTGTTGGGGCCTCCAATTTCACAAATTTAAATCTCATAAATGTTTGTGGTGGAATACAGAAAACAACATATGCAATTAATGATTTAAAGGAAGCAAAGGACCTTTTAAATAAATGAATGATAGTATTTTCCATAAATGGTGCTTTATCAATGGCTAACAATGAGATTGGATTTATTACTTTAAAAAAAAAAGGATATACCTAATATTATATATGTTCATTGTATTGTTCATCATGAAGATTTAGTCACATTATATGCTTCCAAAAGAATACCTGGATTATTATTTGTTGAGAAATTAACAAATAAAATATATTCTTAGATGCAAAATTCTATTAAAATAATTAGTCAACTTATTTCTTTACAGGAACTTATGCAACATGAAACTCTTCAAAACCATGGAGTGAGATGGCTCTCAAGAGGACAAGTCATTGAAAGATTTATTGTATTAGTGCCTCACATATTGACTTTGTGGAAAAATGAAAGGAAAGACTCATGGTATGATAAGATAAGAATCTTTTCAATTTAGTTTTGTTTACATATGCTTGAAAATGTAATGTGTTAACTAAACAAGTTGAATAATAAATTTTAGGAAGAGTGTGTTGATGTTACTTCTTTAGGGGTAACCGCATATGTTACTATAAACACTTAAAAAATGTGTTTTTTAAGAAGTGATACATTTGCAAATGGCACATGTTACACCATGTTACTTGTCTAAATTTTTAAATGCCTCTAAATTTGGTTATTTTGAAAGTTTCAAATAAAGAGGGACTTGTTCATATGCATGAATTATGGTTTCTGGAAATTCTAGATGCACATGTTGATTCTATTGATACATGAAAAAAATCATGGAAACCTTGCATTGATGATTCACTAGAGAGGTGCAAACAACTTGCAAAAGAATACGCTCAAGCTCTTGTAGAGAATTTGAATGGAAGATTCACCATCTTTCTTTTCTCAACTTTGTAAGGTTATTTTAACCCTTATCATTATGTACAAGATGTTCATGGAAAATAAGATAATTCAAAGTGTTGGTTTGAAAAAACAAATCAACACCTACGACACACTCTATGTTGTAGGGAAGAAAACAAAACATTATTTGATTTTGAACCTTGTCTAAAATAGTTGCATGCATTTGTTGATGCTCTTTATGCTAATTATGAGAGGTCATCAATGAAAGATGCTTGGAGGATTTTTGTGTTACAGAGTTACATACAAAATTTCCAAACATGTCAAAGCTATGGCAAACAATACTTATTATCCATGGAACTACAATTGCATGTGAGATAAGATTCTCAAAATAAAACATAATATAGGATACATGACGAACAAAACTATCATTGGCTGCATTAGATGCCTCAATGTGAGTGTCACTAGTAGGGCTTGATTCATCAATGGTGGAATGGGATATGATATATGAAATTTGGAGAGATGCTAAGCAAATAAGAATATTAAATATTTAAGGATTTTTCTTTTCTAATTATATTTTTAATCGTGTTGTATTCCATATGATATAGCATACATCAAATAATTTATACATTTTTTATAGTTTGATAATGTTATGTTAAATGCAATTTCATAATAATTGTATGTTATGCACAAGCTATCCGTGTATTCACAACAAAGGTTTCTCTTGTAGTCACAATGAAAATGAACAAAAACAATATAATACATAATATTTAAATGATGAGAAGAAATAAATATAAAACGTTGTGTTAAGAGCAATTTTAAAAAGAAATGCATCATAAAAAATTTACTTTTTTTTTTTTCCAAGAGAAATTAACTCAATTTTATAAAAGGTATAAAATCGTTTACAATACTCTGTAACCAGACATATAGCCGGATTAAAGCGAGAACCAGTTCGGATCAAGACTTGCAAAATAATAATAATAAATAAAATAAAATAAAAAAACAAAAAAAAACATGCTGCTAGGGAGCAAGAGTGGACGATCTACGAGTCCAGAATCGACACAGCAATCACAAAGAAAACTGTAAATCTCAAAACATTCCTAGTACAATCAAACGCCCAATGAAGAGAATCAGATACCACGACAAGAGACACCTGCCTCCTTCGCCCTGCAATCGACTAAAAGAAACGATTTACGAGGACAATGGCAATCCCAACTATCACAAATGTAATCTGAAGCTCAAAAAACACCTCATGTTCTGTCCATCATCCAATGATGTAGATTGCCACCACAGCAACAGGAGCCTGCCTCCATTGCCGAACAAGCAGACAGGTGCTAGCAGAACCCAAGGCACTCTGTGCGAATTCCAGTGCTGCAAGCTTGTTTTAAATTTCAAAGAGATTGAAGGAGGAAGTCCGGCTCACCTGTCCTCTGTCACAGTGATAAATGGAAAGTCTGCCTACCACTTGACTGAGAGCTCTCTTAGAGAGAGCATCCGCCTCATAATTGAACAATCTGGGGAGATGGCGGAAGGAGATGTCAGTGAAGGAGATAGTCAGTTGTTGTGTTTTATGTTTCCAGCCCTCCACGTGGATGGATTGGAGGTTGCACTTACGATTAATCCAGTCAATGATAACTTTTGAGTCGCCTATGACCTGAAGGTGATCTAGGGACCAAAAGGATGCAAGCGTAAGTGTAGTCCATAAGCCCAGGAGCTCGGCTTTGGTATTTGTACCCCTACCACAACTTAGAAACCACTTTGTAGTCCTCTCTGGGTGCGATTTGAAAGTGCCTCCAGCACCACAGCATAACCCAGAAGACTGAGCCGCTCCATCAAAAAAAGCCACAGAGTAGCCTTCCGGCAAGATAGAATCAACCGCTTTGTAAAGATGTGTCTTAATTGTAGACTGTTGCCAATGGAAAGAGGCTTGTGTTCTGTGGCAGACCGCCCGAAGGGAAGGGGAAGCGTCCTCGAAGAGAGCCTTGTTGTGCTCTAACCAAATATGCCAACAAACGAGAACTGCCAGTGTAGGAGGCGCAGCTTGGACAGTTGACCAGGAGGGGAACACTCAGTAATGGTGGCACCGGTCCAGAGGAAAGGAAGGGAGAAGTGCTGCAAGATGTGCTTCCAAATGTTTTGAGCAAAAGTACAGTGAATTAACAAGTGATGGATGTCCTCTGAGGCACTTCGTCAAAGAACACATAATCCAGGACCTTGCCAACCTTTTCTATGCAGGTTCTCCCAGGTGAGGAGTTTATCTCTAGCACTGAGCCAAAAAAATAATTTAAGTTTTAAGGGAAGCTACCAAGACCATAACCGATGGAGCCACAAAGGCTGGGCATCGATCTCCCTATCCGGAAGGAGAGCGGCATAAACACTCTTAGCTACAACATTTCCTGATCCATCGCCCCCTGCCAAGGTGATAGTATCCCGTGCGTCTGAGAGGGAGAGGCCCGAGCACTTTAAGGCAGCCGTGAAAGAGTCCAACTCCATAGCTGAGGGTCCGCCGAGGGCCAAATCGCTGCTATGAAGCCAATGATTAGGGAGGGGAAAGGCACGAGTCTGTTTCTTTAACTGTGCAAGGGAAAAAATATTGAGAGACATCAGATGTGACCTGAGCTGCAAGGAAAGTATCGAAAGATCATCTAGACCGATGATTTTGTCTCTGCCCAAATTTATTTCTTTACCCGATCCAGGTCTCCAACGGAGCCAGTGCAGGATCACCTGTGAGGAAGACACCAGTCCCTTCCAGAAGGGAGATTCCCAACTCTGAATAAGATGAGTTTTTCGAAGCCAAAGGGAGAGAGGTTTGGCACCTAAATATTTGTCCTTAATAACCCGATGCCAAATATTATCAGTGGAAATCGCTCTCCAAAAGGAACATGCCAGTAACGCCTTGTTGAAGATGTAGAGATTCTTAAGTCCCCATCCTCCTTCCCTCTTTGGCCTAGAGAGAGTCTGCCAACTGCAAAGGTGGAAGCGTCGATTTCCTGCTTGGTCATTCCACAGGAAGTTGAAAGAAAGTCTGCGGAGCAGAGTAATGATTTTGGCAGGGATCCGTTCCAGTAACATCCAATAAACAACCAGACTTTGCAACACCGTTTTGACCAGGATGAGACGTCCCCCCAAGGACAACCATTTTTTGCACCAGAATCCTAATTTCCGTTCAAAAGAGGACACCAACCATGTCCAGTCAGTTGTCGAGGAGGCTCCCGGTTTTAGATGGTACCCCAAATATCTGAAGCCTAAGGATAAATCAAAAAAGGAGAAGGGGATGTAGCCTTTTAGAGTAGATAGATCGGTCTCTGTTAGGCCCCAATAATGGACCGTGGACTTCATGGGATTGATGGACAGCCCCGAAGCAGTGCAGAAAAGCTGTAGTATGTCCAATAGTGCAGTCCATTCCGTTACATCAGCTTTTGAAAATAAAAGAATATCATCCACAAACATAAGGTGGACGATCCTGAGGAGATTAGAGACCTTAATACCTGTGATGCGATGCTCGGCAACATTTTTAGTGAGGAGAAGACTCAGCCCTTCCAAAACCAGGATAAAGAGGTAGGGGGAAAGTGGGCATCCATGGCGGAGCCCCCTTTCGCTTTTAAAAAATCTGGACGCCTCCCCGTTGATCAGAACTGAAAGGTTTGCACTTGTGACACAGGACATTATCCAGTCCGTGAACTTTATCCCAAAACCAACCGAGAGGAGGATGAGTCTTAAAAAATCCCAGTCAATACTGTCAAATGCCTTCTTGAGATCAATTTTCATGACCAACGCCTTTTGTTTTTTTTGAAAGATGTTGTGGATGCACTCATGAGCCACACCGATGGCATCATGGATCCTTCTTCCCTTTAGAAATCCGATTTGTTCAAACGAGAGACTCCTTTCCAAAACTGGCTTAATCCGTGTGGAGATGAATTTTGAAATGAGCTTGTAAACTAAGTTACAAAGGGAGATCGGTCTGAAATCGTTGAAAGAGGAAGGGTTGTCTTTTTTAGGAATTAAAACCAGGAAGGTGGAGTTGAGGCTGCTGGAGATTTTACCTTTAATGCGCGCGTCCTCAACCATCAGAAGAAGATCCGATACAACTAGATCGAAAAAATGGGTGAAAAATTCGGCCGTCCAGCCATCGGGGCCCGGACTTTTCTCTTTTTTGAGGAGAAATAGAGAATTCTTAAGCTCTGTCAGTGTGACCGGATTATAAAGATCAACGGCTTCAGATACAGAAACCAAACTTGTGAAAAGGCTGGCGGTTGAAACTTTTGCCGGCATGTTGAGCTCGCAGTTGGATTTGAAGAGTTGTTCGAAGTAATAGTCCGCTTCCTTTTTGAGTGACTCTTGTCCACGAATGGTCCCCTCAATATCATTTTCAATGGACCAGATAAGCTTCTTGTTTCTGTTGAGATTTGCCACTTTATGGAAATATTTAGAGTTAGAGTCTCCCCATTTGAGCCAGGTCGCCCGACTTCTGAGCCGCCAGCTTTTTTCGTCTTCCAGAAGAATAACATTCCTATTCTCCTCCAAAGCTTTTAGGGAAGCCTTGTCTTCCAAAGACAGGGCCGCAGAGGTTGATTTTGTGATGAGATGCGTGATCTCGAGCTCCAGCTTGTTCAAAACGATCTCCTCCGCGACCTTTTTTTGTTTTGACCATATTTTAGTATGCGCTTTTAGGATTTTTAATTTCCATATGAGTCTCGACTGAGGATTTGATTCCATCTGGAACCGCGGGTCATTCCAGACAGTATGTACCAGGGTAGAGTAGGCTAGGGAGTCGGCCTAGTGATGATTGTATTTAAATGGAAAAGGCTTGAGTCGGACGGTGAGATTCAAAGTGAGTAGGATAGGCGCATGATCTGAGAAGAAGGGAAGTGCGACTCCGGAGGAAGGGAAGACAGAAGAAGAGAAGAAAGCCTCGGAAATAAGGAAGCGGTCGAGCCTTCTAGCAATGGCCTCCGAGCCCCTTCTCCCATTTCGCCAGGTAGGGATGAGATTAATAGGCAAGGTATCAATGAGGTTAAAATCCTTAAAGAGGTCTCTGTAAAGATTATTACTAGATCCTGACAATGATGCAATTCCCCAGTGTTTGTCCGATGAAAGGGTGATGTTGAGATCGCCTCCCAGGATAAGATTAGGGAGGGAGAGGATGCCACTGTTGGCAAGATGTGTCCAGAATTGTGGTCTATCATGGCAAGGGCCGTATACATTTAAGAGTGCCAGATCCTGGTTAGAAGCAAGACAACTGCCAATACACAAAATACCTCCATAGGTTAAGAAGGGCTTTAAGTCGAAAAGCGCTGGATCCCATGCCACCAGCATGCCTCCAGAGTTTTCGATAGAACTTAATGCGGCTGTGACCCAAAGGGGATGGAATAGATGAAGGAAAGATCTGGCAGAGTGATCAACTGAAAGGGTTTCTTGTAGAAAGAAGACATCAGGATTGGAGTGCTCCAGAAGTCTTCGGAAAAAAAGCATCCTTGAGGGTGCCCCGGATCCCTCATATATTCAGAGAGAGCACTATCATTACTTGGAGCGTGCAATGGCCTTCAATGCTCTAAGGGCCTTTCCATCTTGTGTTTGGACTCCCGAGACTGCAAGATGAGTAACAGAGCCATCCTTCTTTTTTCTAGCGCTCCTCGTCTGGAGAGGGGAGAGCTCAATTCCAATACCACGCGACCAAGCAAAATATTTATTTAGGGAATCTGAGGGAGTGTTAGTAGACGGTCCCGCTTCATAGGAAGGAGCTATGATCTCTTTACCCTGAAATAGTGGTATCTGTGTGGTAATGTCTGGGATAAACTGGGCTGTAGAAGAGGAACTCAGTGCTTCCAAGAGGAATGCATCGTCCTCGTCTGGCTGGTTGTAACCTGGAAGTAGAGAAGGGTCAACAAGGGCTACTGGAATGGGGGAGAGTCCATCCCGTGGAGTCGACAAAGGGCTACTGGAATGGGGGAGGGTCCATCCTGTGGAGACGGCGAAGAGGATGGGGTTAATGACGCAGGTAGAGGGGGGGAAGTAATCAAGGAGGGAAGTGGACAGTCGAGGGAAGGAGCAGGGAGGGTAGACAGGGGCCTGTCGTCTTCGGAGGAGAGGGATTTTGAAAGGGATGAAAGAGCTAGCCAAGCAAAGTTATTGACAAATTGCTTTTCAGGGTCCATGAGAGTTTTGTAGAGTGTAGGGAAAAGAAGAGCAAGTTTGGTCAGGGAATCCGACTGTTCGGGGAAGGGAGGTAGGAGTGCCCACCAAATTTGTACCCTACATTGAATAGAGATATTAATATCCTACTATGTAATTATTCACCACATACATACACCCAATAATGATGTGAAACTATATAATTTAAAAAAAAATAAAAAAATCTTAATATACAATAAATATCTATCTTGCTCGACTTGCTTGCCCAAGTCACCATTGTACCTCATCAAGCCACACAGATCATCTGTTTTCCGAACTCGTCTCAAAGAAACTCACCCCACTCTACCCCTTGTCACAGATGCTTAAAGGAAGCACAAGTTGCCCTATGTGGGAGCAACTTGGCTCCTTGGGGGAGCTTGCTCCTTTTGCCCAAGTCTACCTCAGATATATTCTTATTTCTCAACTGAGTTCGATGATGATGCCTTGGCTCGCCCCAACTCATACCATATATACGTGTCTGCCTCATCGCATGAACCATCATTTTTTTGGTCATGGGTTGAGTCGACCTCTCACTTGTCCGTCGTGTGGAGAACTCAACCGTGATGTGCCCACCATTGTGTCAGTTCATTGGGTTTCCTTCCCCCAACTCCTCCATCGCATGAGTCAACTCCACATCTCCACACCTTGAGTCATCTGCATGATACGCCCAAGGATGGTGTGCCTAAGATGTCTGCATGGTGAGCATGCCCATTGGTCACAATCCGTGACAAAGTGTTCCTTAAGACACCAAGCTCACCCGTCACAATCTCCAAGTATTAGATATCATTTTTGGAATTAAATGCATAGATTAAGTCATTAATCTATGACCCATATCTATGAGTATTAGTCGCAACTAACCAATAATTCTCATGATTTGAATAGTCCACTTAGCACTCATTGCATCGGGTGATGCTCATAGGGGTGAAGAAGTGGGATTGAAACCAACTAAATGAATCACTTCGCATCAATCATCACTTATGAGGCTTGCACCCAATAACCAAGACTTCACGGGTGGTCATCCATCCCAAGATGCATCTGGCTCAAGCACGCTTAACTATGGATTTTTTCCCACAATCAAACCCACTTAACTTGCTATCCCATTTGCAAAACATTAGCAAGTATTGTTCCTTATGAACTATCCATTAGAGTGCCCTTCACTCTTATTATTTAAGCATAGAGAGGCTTCCACAGTGAAACATATTAGATATCATTTTTCGGGATTCACTGTGTAGAGTAAGCCATTGATCTATGACCCATATCCATGAGTATTAGTTGTAGCTAACCAATAATTCTCCCGATTTGAAAAGTTCACTCAACACACATTGCATTGGGTGATGCTCACAGGGGTGAAGAAGTGGGATTGAAACCAAAAAAATGAATCACATAACAACAATCATCCCTTATAGGGCTTGCAACTAGTAACCAAGACTTCTCAGGTGGTCACCCATCCCAAGATGCCTTTAGCTCAAACACACTTAACAATCTCCAAGTGTGAAGCACCCATCCATATAACTCTTGGATCACCTCCTCAAGTCGCTTAGCCAAGTCCACACTTTCAAGTGCATCCAACTTAGCCATCTCATCACACAACCTTCCCAAATGCAAGTGCGTACGTCCATTTGAGTCAACTCAACAACCCCAAAATTTCGCATCTTATCTATTAGGTGGAGGTCCCATGAGCCCTCCTCATTGAAGGCCTTACATACTCCCCCACTAAAAATCATTATGATCCCTGACAACACCCACAAAATTTGTCATCTCCACCCAAAATAATGCCCCCATCTACAACTTCATCTGTTGGAAACCCCAAGTTTTGTGCCACTGGAAACCCCAAATTTTTTTCAAGTGGAAACCCCAAGTTTCCTTGCAAAGTGGAGAGCCCAAGTTTCCAACTCATAATACAATCATATTCAACCACATGCAACCATCCATACTGCTTCCCACCCATAGTTGTGTGTGACTAGAATGTCTACTGCCTTGGAAGGATGTCTCCTCCCCAAGTTTGTCTGCAATGTCCAAGTTTTCATTGTCGTGACATCGTGTTGATCAAAATTTGCTTCATTCTTGTTGCTACTATCTCAACTATTGTAACCTCGAATAGAACTTAAAAAATGCCTAAGTGTTGAACTTTTGTGACCTCTTGCTACGCCCATACTTCAACTATCTTCGTCATGTCTCTGCACATTGATATCCCCCATGCCTTGGAATAATTGGGTAGCTAATCCAATCATCACACATAACTCTTGAGAATGTACTTCCTCATGCCCAAACATAGTATTTTTTTTCTACAACTCTGCCACTCCATCCAACCTCAAAGACTAAGGAAAGTCACCGCCCTTGCCTAATTGTTGCCACATCCAATATTTGTTAAGGAGCTCATCCACAATTCCCAAGTGTTTCACTTTTGAATCTATTGTGCGTCCATCATTCAAATTCTTTTCCATGTTTCCGTGCACTAGTTCACTCAAGTGTTGAGTTGGTCGGACGACTGATCCAACCCTCACATTCACCCTTCATGAATGCACATATCCCATGCTCAAAATTGTTCACCTACGTCTACAATTTGATCCATCTGCACAATGTTCTTGGACCAAGGAAACCTCTTTCCTTGTTGCACCATGATGTCTCCAAAACAAAGTCGTCCACAACACCAACTCTCCAATTTCACTACTGTCTGTAGCAAATGCAAGTCATGAAGAATCTAGGGGATTGTCGCACGTCCATCATTTGCACGTCCAACCAATTGTGCCCTTGCATTCATCCAATGGCGTTGCCAACATCGTGACTATTCCCGAGTTTGGATTAATCCTCCTTGGCGCCTCGGTCTATCGTCCAATCTACCTAGGTTGATTGCAAGTTTGGATCCTTGGTTGAAATCTCCCATCTCCTTCATCTACACATTTGCATGTCTTGTTTTCTTCAAGTTTTTCATGTTCAAACAACTTGGCCCCACTACAGCTCGCTAATCATGCTGCTTTGTTCACCTTCCCATGTCTTAGAAAAATTAAGTTCACCCAACCATTATGTCAAGTCATGAGAAGTGCTCAGCCCAAGCAATTGTTTCATGTAGAAATACAACATGTCCATGAAATCCTCCAAGCCAAGGTAAGTCTACGACTCACCTCCAACTGTTGATTCACCTCTCCACAACCCAATAATCAAGATTAGTGTGGCCAACGCGCCCACAATCCTCAATGAATTGCCACAATAAACTGTCCAAAGTGCTCCAAGTCAAATGAGTCACCCAAAGAATTCCATGCCTCAACGAAAATCCCATTCGTGTCAATACTCTTGTGACTCCAACCAACGATCCTGCGATCTCTGAGCCATCCCACAATCATCAATAAGCATCCCAAGGTGTTCTCTATCTCATCCAATATCCCATACCAAAGGCAAAAGAACACCCCCCCCAGTCACTTGGTCTACCTTTTTCTCATCTAGGCTACTTGTCAACAATTCTCTTGGTCGACTTCTTGTTTCCTCCATTTGTCTCATAGAACAACCCACTTTGGCTCTCTTCATCACAACTATCAAATTCCACCACTTGGAAATCGACTAAGGCATGCCCATGATCTGCAACCCAAGTCTGCCTCAATCCAACATAGGATTCGTGAAAGTATTTCACCCCAAGCTATGTTTGCATGTTTGCCTCCTTGTCAAGGAATATAAAATACCCAAGACTCCTTTGAAGTCATAGCACTTGAGCCGACCTCAAGTTTTCCCATTTTCTCTCCAAATAACCCTCACCATACTTTAGAAATGTAATGAACATGAAACACATACCTTGCATGGAGGAATCCTTGGCTGCACCCATAGATCAAGCCTTCATGTTGTCAAGGAACTACGACTTGCCTCAAACCAACAACCCCCATCACGAAATAGCCTATACCGTGCTCCTTGATGTGACTCAAGACTGAGTTCATCCCTTTACCACTTCAAAAATTGCTTAAGTCACAAACATGCGATGTGTCCAAGTCATCTCATCTTCCACCAAACCATCTGCCTGCACCTTGGTTGTCTTTGGCCCCAAGGCACCAAGCCCACATCTCCCAATTCATCAAAATGATATGGCATTGCAAGATCAAATTCTCTGAAGTCTGTCACACTTCAAGTTGTGAAACAACAAGACTCAAGTCCTAGCCCTCTTTCTCTCTCATGGAGTCCTAGCCCCCCATACTCTCTGTCTGACTTGGTTTGCAATAATGATGTATTTTATTAATATATCTGAGTGTGATTACAATTTACATTGCTAGACTCATTGACCTTCCAGCATATAGGCACATTGGCCTAATATCACTTAGGCACTATGGCCCAAAACATATATACACAAGTACTCTGGCCCAAAACATCCTATCTCACCATCCTATAAAACATATGTACATTTACACCTGGGGGGGCAAGATCTCAAAGTCTAGGTGACTACAATTGGTAAGAGTTTGACAAAAAATATAATGGCTTCCTTTCTAAGAGTAAACACCACAACCCCAAATGAAATTATTTGAGTAGAAATAGGTCCTTGTTTTCTAGAAATGGAAGCACAAAGAAGAATGATCTTCTATGACAAGCGTTAGCATAAATAGAGGGTAGGCTACCTACACATATTAGTAAAGAAGTACTAGAAATAAGAAAAGGGACATGGGAATCACAATGAAAAAAAATGGATAGAACACTAGAATATTGTGGAAAGGGATTTCCCTAGAGACAAAAAGGAACTAAGAAGACACATTTAGAATAATTATAGAGTGAGGAAGTGAAAGAGTAGACCTCAAAGAAAGAAACAATATTATATCAAGCAATTCAACCTCGGACGTGAAATAAAGATCCAAGAATATATGTCAATTAACATGCCATGGAAGGATAAAACAAACACTGGCTTGGATAAGAATGAGTTTGCACAGATTAAGATGAAAAATATGGAGGTCGCAAGTCCTAAAGAAGATTAAGAACGCGTGTTGGGGATTGGGTGTAACCTTATATGAAATAAACAAACAATATTGTATATAATCGAAGAGGAGATAAGATTTTGAAGATAAAAAAGGTGGTGTTTAAAGACACTGTTAGAGCACTTAAGCACATCGCACTGTGATCAAAACATCACAATCCATATTGGACATATTGTATATAACAACAATATTGTCATTCACTTGTGTGTAATGACTCATAGGTTCTTCTATTTATAGCTTCAAAATCTAACTAACTTCCCTGAAATCGGGAGGATCTTGTTCACATATAACCATCGGTTGTTAGAGTTGATTCTGTCAAATCCGTGTTGTCAAGCCGGCTTGACAACGATGCTCAACCTAACTGTTCATGCGTCTAACTCGTAGTCGATTACTTGGTTGGTCGATCCACCGACTGACTGTTTGTAGATGTAGGTCAACCACCTGACCGATTGATTCTAGGAGAAGTGTGATGAGCCATTTGAGCTTGATGTTCCAACACCTCCTATCAACACACAACTCTAGATATTCAGGAGGTAAAATTATGTTAGCATGAAACTATCCCATAATTGCAACGTCCTAAAGACCAAGCATCATACGGAGCTTGATAAATCTAGCTTCAGATAAAGGTTTAGTGAAGATATCAACTACCTGATCATCTCTTCTGCAATATTCAAGGGATACAACATTCTCATGAACCAATTGTCTGAAATAGTGAGCATGGAGCTCAACATGTTTCATCTTACTGTGGGCAACAAGGTTATCTACAACTTGAATGGCACTCTGATTGTCACAATAGATTGTAGTCGAGGTTGAAACAAGAAAGCTAATTTCACCCAGAAGTTGGCGGATCCAGATGACCTTTGTACCTTCATGAACAATGCCACGATATTATGATTTTGTAGTCGACAAGGAGACTACCTTTTGTTTCTTGTATGACCAAACCAACGGTCTACTGTTGAAGCAAAACACATAGCAAGAAGTGGACTTTTGATCATCATTGTCGCCATCCTAATCAGAGTCAGTGAAGCTGACCAATGAATCTGAACTCTGACAATACTTGATACCAAAATGAGTGGTACCCTTGAGATAACGAATAATTCATTTGACTGTTTTCCAGTGGCTTTCTCCTGGGTCCTGCATAAACCGAGAAACCACACTAACAACAAATAAAATGTCAGGTCGACTATGAGTGAGATAAATAAGACTACCGACCAATTGTCAATAAAGTGTGGCATCGACTGTGGGAGTTTGACAAGTTTTGGTGAAATTTACTTCAGATTGAAAAGGAGTAGTACAGGGTTTACAATCTGCCATATTAAAACGTGTCAAAAGATCCATTACATATTTAGATTGAGAAATGAAAAAACCATCACATAGTTGTAAGACTTGAAGACCCAAAAAACAATGCATAGTTCCAAGATATGTCATGTCAAAGGAGTAATCAAGTTGTTTCTTCAATCTAAGAATGATATCAGTTTTATTGTTAGTAATGACAAGGTCATCAACATATAAAACAAAAATCAAAGTGTCTCCATGGGTATGAAGTACATACAAGTTGTAATCAGATTCACAATGTTTGAAACCAAGTCGAAGAAAGAAATTGTCGATCTTAGCATACCAAGCTCGGGGAGCTTCCTTCAAACCATAAAGAGACTTCTTTAGTCGACAAGCTAGGGTAGAATCTGTCACAAAACTAGGAGGTTGTTCCATGAAAATTTCTTCAGATAGGTCTCCATGAAGAAAAACACTCCATCTTATGGATTTACCATTCAAATCAAGCAACTAGGGAAATAATCACTCACACAGAATTCATCTTTGCAACAAGGGGCAAAGGTTTCAGTGTAGTTGATGCCTTCTTGTTGAGAAAATCCATTTGCAACCAAGTGAGCTTTATGTTGCTCAACAACACCTTCAGAGATAAATTTGGTCATGTAGACCCATCAACACTTCACAACATTCTTTCCTTGCAGTCGGGGAACTGATTCTTAAGTGCGTTTCTTTGACAAAGAATCAATTTATGCTTTCATAGCTTATTCTCATTCAGGTCATCCTTGAGTATCCGAGTAGGTAACAAGATAAAAAGTTTCAAGTACATGAGTCATCAACGCAACACTAGCATGTTGCTTTGAATTCGAGATTGTCGTCCGGAGGAAATATCACTAGCATAAAGTCTGTAATGTCCCCAAGGCCGAGCCCTGATGTAAAGCTTGCATTATGAATTGTAAGTATGTTTTATTAGGCTAGTGAGCCAAGTTTATATAAGCTGGGGGCTTATGTGATTATTAGGCCAGGGAGCCTAACTGTTGAAGGCCAAAAGCTTGCTTTTATATATGTAATCCTGCAGAGCATTAATAAAAATATAAACACCGCCGCGTGCAGGCCGACACGATGAATGAGTGATGGGGGACTAAGCATCCATAGAGTGGGCAAGGGATTAGGGGCTGGAAGGTGGGAAAAGGGGCTAAGTGTTGAGCCTAGGGGCTTAAGCCTTGGGAATAATATTTTAATATTATTCCAAAAGATATGTGCATTATATGTTTTAACCTAAGTCTTTTTGGAAGGACATGTGATTTTCCAAATGGTGAGAGGAATGCATGCTGAAGGAACGCATGCAGTCTCATGGGTGACAAGTGTCAACCCTGGAGCATGCAATAAAAGGCTGAGACGAGCCGTGTTGGGGGGTTCCTCCTCCATTCGACCCTGGACTGTCCTGAGCATGAACCGTGTGACCTTTGCAAGAGACCCTTGTGCAATTCTGAAACGGGGAAAAAGCTTGTGTTTGTTCTGAAGAGCCAATACACCTCTGTTCAGAGTCGTGGAGTCTATGTCGACCTCTACGGGAATTGCTAGTCACACAATCCCGAAACCATAGCTATGGGACTATGCTGTAATGGCAGTGAAAATTTTTGAATCGAGCTATGATAGGGGTTTCTCCTTCATTGGACCCGATCTGCTGAACGGTACGTCCGACCCAACCTCTGTAAGAGTATACCCCATACACCCTTTGAACCAATAGACGCAGTGTTGATTCGGAGAGAGCCTGTGTCAAATTCGGAAAGCCGATGCATCCTTTATCTGACAGAGCGAGCATGTGCGTGGAGTCCCTGTCCCGAAGCCGTGACTGTGAGACCATCCTGTGATTGTTGAACCTGTTGGAAAGCCCATGTTTGTTTTTCCCGTGGGTTGTTGTGACCACGCAGTGCTGGACTGTGTGTGGCTTGTTGGCCAATTGTGCAACACTCTCTCTAGGTGAGAGAGGTGATTGAGGTTGGAAGAACAGGTGGTTTGGCCTGTGAGCGACTCTTTCTCCAGGTGAGAGAGTGTGCAGAGGAAGGAGAGAACTTCTGGAAGGAACCCTGTAGCTACCACAGAGCTCGGAGACTTTCGGTCCAGTCTGTTGCTATAACCCAAGGCAAGGGAGGTTAGCAGCTGAAGGACTATCTAGGTGACAGAAAAGGTGTATACTTCTGGGGTGGAACAGGCATGTGGGGAAGGAGAGTTTATGGACAGTGAGCATGGGTGGTTCCTAGGAGAGAATCCCATCCTTGTGACTGTGTGTTTTCCCTGTAACCTCAGCCTAGCCTAGGATTCCTTGCCTTGGGATGGAGCTTAGTCCCAGCTCGGGGGTGACCCACTACTGAGCTGACAAACAATGTGGTCTAAGGCTGGAAGGTTCGTGGAAGGCCTGCACTTGGTTGGTGGAACTACCACTATTTCAAAGATAAGTACCAGATGATGCTTTAATTATGTTTTTGTATCTCTGTGTATTATAATTATCATGTATTCTGATGTGCATTTGTATTCATGTTATTGCCATGGATTATTTATGTTAGTAATAATTCTTATGCTTACTCTGAGCTTAAATGCATGTTGTTTTATAACCTGAGAGTGAGTGTTATATTTCTGCCAAGTATGGTAAAAGAAAGGTTGCTACAGTTTGGTATCAGAGCCAAGGTTTCGACGTTGAGCCTAGATGGGCCAGTTGAGTGGTCTTTGGACCGAGGGTGTGAGGATAAATTGTGTCTGGAGGACCAACTTCGAACCCTGGAATGATCTGGAGTGTCCAGGAGTTACTTGACTGTGCTTACGAGCTCAGGAGGTATAGCGATGTTATGAAACCGCAACCAGTGTGGTATAACTCCACAGGGAGAGAGGACTCCACACCAGAAGTGCTGGAGCCTGAGGATATGTTCGGGAGAGAAGGTTAACCCTCATGACTGTCAGATATGGAAAGTGTGCGTAGGGTTTAAATCCCTTTGGAGTTCCACAGGAATGTGGAAATCGCGATACGCGAAATCCCAAATTAGTCAGGCTTGCCCATCAGAAAGGACACGTGGAGAGCGATCAACATTTCACTGAGGCGTAACTTGAATTGGTCAAGGGTGAGTTCGTGAAGATTCACGAAACGTGAATTCACGTTTGGATCACAACTGTCGATCTAAGCAAGATCTGGACCGTTGATTGTCTAGGAAGAAATTGTCATTTCGGGAGATGTGAAGTGAGGAGAGGTGAACACCTCTGAAAACTCGAAACCCCGAAATTCCTGAAATGATCTACACCGTAGATCGTAGGAGAGGACTTGACATCAGATCAAGTGTAATATTAGACCATAATTCAGGATTTCGGTAAACGAAAGTTCGAGATGTGGGATGCACGAACTCCCAATGCCCGAAACCCCGAAACGCCGAAAATATTTACGTCGTAGATCTGAGAGGGAGTCTAACCATTGGATTTTGCTTGGAATGGACGTGGGTGCATGGATGTGTACCACGTGCCAGAGAGTTCAGAAGACAAGCGAGAGTGGTGGGACCCGATGACATCACCAAGGGTGACGTGGACCCTCCTGAACGTGCCACGTGCCATGGTGGTGAAAGGCGACAGTTGTGCTGTGGGCCGGAGAATAAAGTAATTCACGATTTCAAAATTCGCAAAGGAGGAGCACGAAGGCTCAACACTCCAACTCGCGAAGTCATGAGTTGGCGAAGAAGTGCTAGTACTTAGCCCTAGCCTATGGTCATGTGTAGTAGGTGCTAGCGAGGAGGGAGCCATACCCATATCGCATCTCGGGTATCGGCGTTTGGAGGAAATGAGTCGAGGGTCTTCAACTCACGAACTCGCGAGATCGCGCGTTGCGAAAGGTGACTTTGGTTACAAGGGTTTAAGTGTTGGATCTTCATGGACTGAGATTTCGATGTCTCGAAGTCCCAAAAAGTACAGAGCTGAGCAGAGCTCGGAAAAGTCGTGAAATTGAAACATTTTATTAACATCGATTGTTATGAAAGATGAGGAATTGTCAAGAAACGAAGGCCTGACAAATTCTAATCATCTGTGCATTTGTATTGTAGAAGGGTGACGAGTGTCAAAACTGATTTGAATTGCCACAAAGTGCAAAGAAATGGAAGAGACACATAATTCTTCCAGTTCAGAAAACGAAGCTCAGAAGAGATAGCATGGAACTTTTGGTGTGAAGAGTGCGCATATCCAACGCAAGGAGTGATTATAGAGGGAACTTGTTTTAAGTTCGAAAGACTCCAGGAGATGAGCATAGAGGGTGCAAGGAGGACACCAAAAAGTCTTTTGGAAAACACTGAAGGGTCGAGTCCCTTTGAGACTGATTAAGTTAAAAGATCAGGGGGAAACAATGCAAGTTCGCACGCAGAGCGCAAGTGTGCGGCAAGGTGAAGTTAAAGTTTCACTAACCAAAGCTCGGAAGGGAAAACACCATCGAAGCCTTCGAATTATTCGAAATCCTTCAAGTTAGGGAGGAAGTCAATTCCAGCAAAATTGACGCCAAGATATTTGGAAAGAAGTCATTGAGAATTTGAACGAACGATCAGAATTATCCTTAGAGAACTCGTGAAATCATGCGGGCCGTAAGATAGCCAGAAGTTGAAAGGTGGTTAGTGGATGGAGAAACTCGCCACCCTAGGATCCAGAATAAATGTGGGTCATTGATCGTGGTTGGTTTGAACCGTTGGATCATTTCATGAATTTAGGGATTGTGAACTTGGAGCACAGGCCAAATTCTTGGTCACTCCAAGTCCTGAATCGCGAAAAGAGATTAACAAGGATAGAATCGGACGATGGAGCGCTTCCAGGAAGAAGTGTCGAAAACCCATGAGCCGTCGGATCCAGCCAAATGCGAGGAAGATAACGCTAAGAGTCATTCAGTACGAAGTCTCATGGGAGGTATTGAACCGTCGATCTCAGGGAAGATTGAACCATTGATTCCTTTCATCGGGAATTCGGAGAATCGAAGGTTGGGAGAACAGAGGAAGTTGTTCTCAAAAATCCTAAAATGCAAACTTACGATTCGCGAGGAAATATCTAGACCATTGAATCATGGTGAGTGTCAGTCGTTGATCTGATGCACTTGAATTTCATGAAGACAGAAGTTGAAAGAGGGAAGAGAACTGCTTTCTAATTTCACCAACCGCGAAGTCTCGATTCATGAGAAAAAGGATCCACACCGTTGGATTACGAGGAGCTTTGAGTCATTGGATCTTACTCACGTAGATTTCGGAAAACTAGAGACCGAAAGAAAAGAAGGGGAAACTGTTTTTCGAAACCCCGAAATGTGAATTGTCGATTCGCAAGGAATTGACCGAGACCGTCGAACCTGGAAAGCTATGGACCTTTGATCTAAGGAAACAGGGGTTCAGGAGTTCGGACCTCCGGAGAAAGGAGGAGAGCTAATCCTCGAAGTTCGCGAAGGGTAAAGTCCCATAGCGTTCGGAAGTTGGGGCCCCAGGTCATAGCTAGAGGTCACGCTAGTGGAAGTTAAAGGAAGAGCTAGCATGCGCTAGACTCTTGTTTCTGATTTATGGGATAGAGAGAGTCGAGGGTGACTCATATCGAAACACCTGGTACGTGAAATCTCGAAATGCCTTCTGGATAGGCACGTGGTCATAGCCAGTGGCCATGTGGGAGAAACTTATGCCACCGCTAGTTCTTGCAGGAGAGTTTTCGCGCAAGGCCTGTGGTTTTGTTTTGTGGGGGTTCTAGTAGGGACCCGAAGAGATGCTCCAGCTCAGAGAGCTGAAGATCCATTAATTGGGAGGTCAGCAGACCCCGCTGAGGTGGGGAAACTGCATCGAAAGTGCTCAGGCCAGGAATAATCAAGCACAATGATTACAGTGGAGAGCACAAGAAGATTCAGGAATCCTAGAAGAATTGAATGCTTGTGGGATCCGCAAGAAAAAGTGTTAAAGGGAGAAAGAAGTTGCTGCAATTTGTAGCAGCAAATATGTTTTGGCTCGTTGGGACATCCAGAGGAAAGAATGCTTGCAAGTTGCAAGTGTTGTTGGTAATGTTGTTGCATAATGAAGGAAGCAACAAAGAGTTGAAGTGTTGGTTATAAGATTGATAAAAGAAGCATGAAAGCTTCTACTGCTATCAGATATTGAGGTAATATAATTTTTAATGGCAGTCATGCAGGTATGAGTTTTTATCACTCTTTTTGCATAATTGTTGAAAGGAAATTATGGTAAGAATTTCCTCAGCCAGAGCTATGTTATTAAATCACATGATTATATTATTTGAATGCATACCACCGGATGTGGTAAAGGTTGTAGGCATGTGCTAATTCAAAGCTTTTTAGCTCCTGAATGCACGCATCGACATAGTATAATGTCATGTTAATTTGGTTATGGGGTAATATCCAAAGAATTAAAAGATAAGAACTTGTTACAAGAATGAATGCCGAAAAGCTAGTCATGTATGAGACCATGACATGGTTGGATATGGCAAGGTACATATATGGAAATATTATGAGCCACACCAGGTACTAGAAGCTTCCTACTTTTAAATAAACTTGGGCTGCAACCTTTTTGCTAACACTATTGAACACCGCAAAATTATATTCTTGGTGTAGTGTTCGGGTCGGAAATGAAGGCATCCAATTAATTGGAAAGATAATGGGAAGTGTATGGAGAATGTGGAAACACATTGGCCATAATTCCAACCCATGGATGGTGAGATACATGACTGAGATAGAGAGCATTATGTAATTCAATGCAAGGTGCACTGAATAAGAATGCATTGAGAATCGCACTCATGCATAATAAGTGATATAATTGCATACTAAGTGCAATGG
>SNQJ01S0164937.1:6828-21150 GCA_010110895.2 Picea sitchensis | reverse complement strand
TTAGAAATAATGGTTTTTATGTGTTTGGGACAATGGGGTCTTTAATGATCAATGAAATAAACAACTCATCACACATCTAAAGAAGCAGTGCTTTCAGGAAACAATAATCAGATCAAATAATTTGAAAGGGGGGATGAAGAACACTATTCTTGATTTCCAAATACAAATGAATGTAGGGCTTAATGCAAGATAGAGAGGAATCCTTTAATTTCAAGTCTATGAGCTCAATAAAGAGATAACAGTCTTCATGAACTAAAATAAACTGAAAACAAAGTACAGAAAAGGAAAGATGAACAACTCTGATATTGAAAACGAAAGGAAACTGAACTTTATTTCTACAAAAAGAGTCTATACAGTGGCACAAAATATCTCCCAGTTTGAACCCATGTCTCTTATCAAAATTAGGCATTTATAGCCTCTTACAATCAGTTTTACAGATCCTAAAAACATGGATCTGTATTTAATAAAAGCAATTCAAATCTAACTAAACAACTTGATAAAAAAATTATCAACTAAACTAGCATTCGAATTATCTTCAATCTCCAAAATTCGCCATCTGCATCCTTCAGCTCCTGGAATCGGTGATGTGATGAAAACGTGGCAAGACACCTGTTTTGACAGTTAGATTTCTTCAACGTTCATAGTCGATATTTGAGGAAGTTTGTTTTACATGTGGTTCCAAAAATTGCCTCGAATCCTGATGCTGAGTCCTTTGCATGTGATCTGATATCCCCTTGATACTCCAGAACTCCTTTATAACCTGTGAGAAATGTCATGTTCCGCCCTTGGCTTCCAAAAATGCTTTTCCCGCTTTCACCAGCTAACGGGCTTTATAATTCGTTGGTTAGCTGGTGAAAGTGCTGACTTTCACCAGCTAACGGGTCATAAAATTTCTCTTTGCGCTGGTGAAAGTTTTGTTTGAGCCAAAAATGGACTTTCACCTCCAAAATGCGATTTCGACAAAATTCAATGTGTTTATGATTTCTCCCCCTGCATGTTAACAGCAACTTGAGCAAGTACCTTCAAAACTGGATGGGACTTTTGCTTCTTTTTTTGTTTCAATCTTCTTATCTTCCTTTTAAGGTGCTTGGCAAGCCACCATAGACTATTGTAATATTTGGTGATCTTCTGCTTTCTTTTCTTCTCTTTAACACTTTCTCGAGCCAGTCTCTCAAACGCAGCGTTGGTTTTTGCGAAGTTATCAGACAACTTCTTGCACCTTTCTTTGATTACCCGTTCCAAGACCTCTTGCTGAGCGTTTACCTCTTTTAGATGCTTGATTTTATGATTTTTCTTTGACTTAGAGCTCTTTGATGTTTCTCCTTCCTCTGTATGAGTGAAGGTCTCATAATTTTGTGCAAACTCAGTTGACTGTTCAGGACTCTTGATGACAGGGCTCTCATATTCTTGCTCTGGTTCTGAGTCTGTGTAGGGCAGGTTTAATATGTTTGTTCTCTTCTCTGTAGGGTGCTCTGTGGGCTGTTCTGTAGTGGTTTCAAAGTTTAACCTTTTCTTCGACCTGTGACAACCGTTCTGCAGCCTTTCAACAAATTCGATACAACCTGCATTGGAGAAGTGTCTCTGTACTTCTAGATGCGTCTGTAGGAAAGATAGGCTGTCCAACTCTTTTCTGAGTAGAGAACCACTGCGTCTCCTCGCCATTCTGTCACCCAAAATCCCAAATGATTCTACCCACACAACACAGGAAACTGATACTCGGGCCGAGGTCTTGTGTTGTTGAAAGCACTCAGGAGTCGGCTCTGTTTTTTAACATTAGAAGCTTGACAAACATTCGTGAGTGACACGTGATAGGGAAGCAATGACCTGATTTGGTGTTGTCAGCCCAGTAGTACAGCTTCTGTACCTGCGCTAATGGATTTGAACTTGCCATCCCCGACACCATGATTTGGAGCATGAGTTTCTGAACCGGATCCGATTTGTAATCCGACTTGGACGTGGAACTCAAGTTTTCATGATTACCCACTTTCACCAGTGCGTCTTTCTTGATTGCATGACGTGAGTTGATCGCATCATGATTTGATTTTTGAAACGTGGATAAACACACGTGATTCCCTCTTTCTTTAGCCAACGACCCGTGGAAAACGTCCCTTAGCTGTTGAAACTCACCGCTTTCACCAGTGCACAATCCTCTGGAAAACGCCCCTTAGCTGTTGAAACTTACCGCTTTCACCAACGCACAATCTGCTTTCACCAGTGCACAATCCTGTGGAAAATGCCCCTTAGTTGTTGAGACAATCTGCTTTCACCAGCGCGCCACCTTGTGAGAACTGCTCCTTAGTTGTTGAAAGTCTTCACTTTCACCAGCGCACAACCCGCGACAATGCTTCTTTGGATGTTTTGAAAATCAACACTTTCACCAGCGCACGGACCTATGAGAGATGCTCCTTAGCTGTTGAAAGTCGCCACTTTCACCAGCTAACACTCATGTTTTAAACATACGTTAGCTGTTGAAAGCATTTTATGAAAATTTTAAAGAGAATACCTTTATGGGTCGTCTTATTTCTAAGACAAGAATCAAAACCTAAGTTTTCCAGCTAGAAAAAACTCAAAACTAATCTGAGAAAACTACCAATAGTCATGCTATACACCACAAAATGTGACCAAAGGGACGGGTTCATTTTGGGAGCTAACACATACCTCCAACGATTAGAACATGACCATGTTTGGCATGGTCTGCCAGATTTGGTCGACCCGCCAAACTTTTATTTTTTTTTTAAATTTGCTCACGGGCTGTCATTGTGATTTTTCCGCTTGCCACATGGAAACCCATGATTGGGCCACATGGTAGCCTCCCATTCAGCCACATCATCCTCTTCCATGTCATCATCCCACATCATTGTTCCACGCCAACGTACAGACCGTACGGACTGCCATGTGGCATGTTCCTATTGGTCCATGGATCGACCCAAAAGTGCCAAAAATGGGTGACACATGGAAACCTCTGGTGCTGCCACATCACCATGATGATGTCATGCTAACACATGTCACCTTCTGTTCCTACCACGTGTGTTGCACGAATGTTGACGTCAACAGTAAGGATGTTGACTCATCCCCTGCTAACTCGGCTAGGTTGACCAAACTTTGACCGTGAATATATTTCAATCTGTAACATTGTTTGACAATTCATTTGTGTTATTAGAAATCTTGCGACACGCTTTTCGCGATCATTTCATTTTCATTGAGTTTTGGGAACTTTGAATTTTTTCACTTTCTCTGTCTTCTGAGGCCATTCTGAGCGTCCTGAGTTGCCTTTGCAAGTTCTGAGTTGTTCTTAGCCTTCTCTGGATCATTTTTGGATCAATGGAATTACGGAACTCATAAATAATTTTAAGGTAGGAATTCCAATCCCTTAAGAGAATCATATTATTTTCTTTAGTATTGCGGTTTAGAATTTGGCTCCAGAACTTCTTAGGATCCAACTTAGATAGTTGTGAAAGCTTCTCTTGCATTTTATTGATATAGTGTTTTTTTTTTCCTTTTAATTATGGATTTGTACATATTGATCTCATCGAGTTTTAAGGTCTCATTAGAAGCATCCCTAATGGATTTCCTAGAAATTTGAAATTCTTTATCATACCAAGGGTTGGTCGTTCTATTATTCTTTTTACATGACACCTCAAAAGAGAACTTGTTAATAGAAGTGGAAATGGTAGTTGTAAAATTATGAAAGAGTTCTTCAATGTTGTCCTTATAAGTTAGGAGATGTAATTTACTATTTAAATCCTTTAAGAAAAGGTCAAATTTACTTTTTTCAAAGATCAATTTCCTTTGATTATCATAATTTTCTTCTATGGCGCTCTTGTGCATGGAAAAGTTTAGATTTAGGGTTAAAGGTTTATGATCAAAGTCAAGTTCATGGTCATTTAAATGGTCAAAAGTTGCTATTTGGTTGGAAATGAGGATATTAGATATCACATAATATATGACACTACAACATATCCCATGAATACAAGTCATCTGGTTGGAGTTTGGCTACTTCATTACTCCATTGCAAATTATTGGTTCTTGAGATTTGTAGAGCTTGACCAACTCAGTACCAAAACAATTCTCAGTTAGGTCTTTAGAGATTCTTTTGTAGCTATTAGATAAAATAAGGTCATCATCTAGCCATAAAGAATTATGGATGGAATCAGTGCTTAAAAGAGTAGCATGTTTAGTTGTAGTACTAGCATTAAAGTCTCCTAGCAGGAGGATATTACCTTCATTTTTCAAACTATAAATATCTTGTTCTAAATTATTTTAAGGACAATTTCTATCTAGATTATTTTTTTTATAAAATGTAGAATTAATAGGTGAAAAATAGAAAATTTCTATATACATCTTCTTAGCATCAGTGTCTGGAATTTCTATCCAAATGTACTGATTGAGAGGGTCGATCTTGTTGAAACAATTTTCAAAATTTTTATCCCTAAGACCCAAACTTTCCTTTTTCAGGTTTTATCTTTTCGTAAAGCATAAGCTTCATTATCCTTCCCAAGCGCCCAGTATCGATCTCCCGAAAAACTTTATTCTTTAAATAATAAAAGGCAAAAAACCTAAAATGTTATAAGAATCCCGACGCATTTTTATTTTAATCATGATAATCTTTAAACCTAATGGAGTTAAGATTAACTTTAAAGAGTTTTCGGGATTCGGGGTTTGTTGAGAACATATATTTCAATACATATTGAATCAAGAAATCCCGATCCCTAATTTCCCAAAAGAATGAGAGTTAGTTCAAATTATGATTAATTAATTCACTAAGACAAAAAGTTAAAGCTTAATTTAATCATATCGCGATTTCAGGATTCGGGGTTCAGCGATAACATATCTCTTGTCAACACGATCCCCGAAATCCTGAAACGCGAAATCCTGACTCAAAATCTATATTAATCTGAATTAATTATGTTTAGTCCTTAATCCTGATTAATTAAGTCCTAAGTTAATCATATCATGATTTTGGAAATCGGGATTCAACGATAACATATATCTTGTCATTACAATCCCCGAAATCTCGAAACGCGAAATCTCGACTCAAAATCTATGTTAATCTAAATTAATTATGTTTAGTCCTTAATCCTGATTAATTAAGTCATAAGTTAATCATATCGCGATTTCAAAAATCGGGATTCATCGATGACATACTTCTTGTCAACACGATCCCCAAAATCCTGAAACGCTTAATACCGATCAATTATTTTTCTAAAACGAATTTAAGTCCTAATTAATCTTGTCGCGATTTCACGATTTCGAAAGTCGAGATTTAGTGATAACATACCTCTTATCAAATCGATCCCCGAAATCTCGAAACACGAAATCTTAACTCTTAATCTGTGATTAGTACAAATTAACTCTATTTTGAAAGCATGATTAATGACAATCAATCTTTTTAGGTTTTGTTCACGTTTCGGTTTCCGATTGAATGAAATGTTCCGATTTTTGAATTCAAAAGCGCCAAAATACGGCCACTTAAATAAAGAATAACTGGTGATATGTGACACTAATGTGTATCTCAGTAAATATCTACTGCATTAAATGTCTTAAATTCTTGTCAGTTACGTCAGTCCCTTCATCGTTAAATGAATTAAAAGAGAGTTTGAAGGTCTGTGTTTCACAACATTTTATGTTTCAAACTATCAAGCGCAAGACGCATTCAGCCGATCTCATACACTCCTTTTCTGTGACAGGTTTTCCATCTAACTTAAAGTCATGGCACCGAAAAAGGCACCAAAGAAGAGTGAAGATACATAGGAAGGAGATATCATATCTGACACTACGCCACACACTATCGATTCCATTAAATCTTGGACACAAATCTCTGAACTCCTGGAATTTGAATTCAAGAATTCTCATACTGATTCTGATAATCACTTTCGGGATATAGCAAAATCAGAGCTTCAAAAGATCACGGCGTGCCCTCGGCTTTTGGTGTGTAACGATATGATCAGTTGGGCACTGGAAAAGGTTGATATTCTGACAAGGAACATCTTAAATGATCAAGGGGTCATTGTCGGCTCGTTCAGGTCAGAACATATACAAGTAATGTATAATCTCTCACCTAATCCTAAGTACACTTTCAATGCCGAGTTTTTAGCTGAATTTCAAAGGAAAGAGTGTACTGAGGCAGACCAAACTTATCCTGATTTAATTAGAAATTGGTCGAGATGTCCATCAAATTTTAGGGCCGATACCCATGGGGTTTATTCCATGGCATCTTTGAATGAGTACATGGTCTATGTAGCTATTATGCTGTGTAGACTATTCGGGAGAAAGGATCCCTGCCATTTTCATGCAGATTGGGTGCCCTTTTTAGAAGAAGCTTCAGAAGGATTCACTTTCAACTGGAGTAAAATTCTATCTGATAACCTAGCTCAAGAAGTTTCAAACTACAGAGTTGTGAAATCTAAAGGTCAACCAGTGGATTTTTATATGTCAGAATACATTATGGATGCAGTTTTCTTTATGACTCCTTTTCCCTTGATGAATTGGAGTTGGAACATAACTTGCCCCGAGCCCATTCATGAATATCATTCTACACTTTGGGAAGAAAATGCTAAGAATGCATTTTATGAAATTTGTCATTTCGTAATTATTCCAATGCATAAAATGTTTCATGTCTGTGAACCCCCTCGCATTTCTGAGTCAGTCTCAAGAAATCGCAAAGTAATAGCCGACTGGTTTGTTGATGAAAACTTATCTTATATTAGGGTTTATGGATGCTCATTCCCCCCTCATGTACTTCTGACATTCCTCCTGGACAGATTGGTATTGAGGGAGGTAGCACATCAAATAGTGAAAGGTGGTATTGGAATAGAGCTAAAAGTAGCTCAAAAGAAATCTTGGCTAGCCTTCCTTGTGTATGTCAGGAAATTTTCATTACTAAACCTCGACCATTCCAAAGTAGAGGTTGAGGCATTAGAAGAAATAAAACTGGTGAATATTGAACACAGAAAGCATGACCCTTATCAATTAGTAAGAAGACATTTGATGCACTATAATTTGAAAGCTTATGAGCATGAAACATTTGTTTATGATGATATTTTCAAGGAGGTCAAAACCTATGAAGAAGTATTGAATAAGGTACAGGCCATGTCACATGACTCACAGGTTGGTTTCATGTCATTTCAGAGTCACAGACGAAGTTGTTTACCAAAGATTTTGCAAGGTGAATCTATGACCCCTCCTACAGAGTAGGAAGGGCCTCCCCCATCCTTTGAAACAAATGTACAGGATAAAGTAAATACAAAAGGAAAAATGAAGGAAGGTGAAATGTCTTCACAGGAAACAGGATTTCCTCAGACAGAAGAATCATAGGTAGGGAAAGGAAAGGAGTTGGAAACACCTTCAGAAATATCTGAGATTTTTCCGAAAAAGGTAGGAGGAACAACATCGACAGAACTTGGAAGTCCCATTACTTCCTTGACTCCATTGAAGTCTACTTATGGAAACCCCCACGAGGGAGCTCTGTATGTTAGTGATCTTGAGCCTATTTCTAGGGATGAGATTCCTTCATCCGATTATTTCTTCAGTAAAAAGAGAAAGTCAATCCTTAGATAGGAAATTCATCCAAGAGGAGATATGATGGTTAAAAAACATAAGGTCATTATAGATGGACAACAACTTAAAGAGGGATAATTTGCTACAAAGATAGTAGGCATGATGGGAGCTTTAGCATCGACGAATATATACTCTGTGGGAAATTTGACAACTATGTTGGAACATAAAGACCAAATGATAGCTCAGCTATAGGGTCAATTGAAAGAGACCAAAATAAATATTAGTTGGGGAATAAAAAAGGGTCTAGAACAAGCTAGATTAAATGATATTCAAGAGATTCAGAAAGTGAAAGCAAGGTTAGAGGAAGCGAATAAGAAAATATAGGTCACTCAGGCACAGGTCCTAAAGCAAGAAGAAACAAATAAACAATTACAAGATAAGATTAGTTCCATTTCAAATCAAGTGGTAGAGCTTGAAATTTTCCAGGCCCAGGTATTGTGAATACATTTGAAGATATAAGAAGAACAACGGGAAGCTAGACAGAGGCAGTTGAGACACCAACTCTGATTTACCCTTCCTTTTTTATTTTTACTCTTTTAAATACCTTTACCTTTACGGACGCCTTGACGGTATACTTTAGAGCCTTAAAGTATAAACTTAGGAACAACATCTTTTTGGCGCCGTTGTCGGGGAGCGAAGAAACAAAATTTTTCCCTAGGAAGAACGACATTGACACTTTCTTTCTTTGATATTGAACAAAGATGGAAAACCTTCTAAGGACCAGCAGGTGGCCAAGTTCCGCTTCCTGGAATCTTTGCTAAAGTAGCTGCTAGATATGCCCCCCTTGACCTCCCAGTTCCCCTACACAATCTTCCCAAAAATTATATGAAAATCCTTCCCAAATTTACAGGGGAAGGAGGTTTAACCACTCAAGAACACATAAGTTTCTTTGACCAATTTGCCGACATCCTCGGAATCGAACACGAAGATGTCTATTCTAGACTCCTAGTTCAGACTTTCGAGGGATAGGTGAGGACCTGGTTCCGAGCCTTAGCAGCCGGATCTTTAAGATCTTACGAAGAACTTGAAAACGTTTTTATTAGACAATGGGGTGAGAGGAAGGACCACCTCTATTACTTAACTGAATTTGGAGCCCTTAGAAAGAAAAACTCAGAATATGTTCTTGAGTTCACGCAAAGGTTTAACAAGTTGTATAATAAAATCCCGGTTGAGGTCAAACCTTCACAACCCGCAACAAAGGTGACTTTTGTTGGCACCTTTGATCACGATTTCACCTTATTATTGAGAGAAAGGAGATCAACAGATCTCACGAAAATGCAAGATGATGTTCTCGAGATTGAATTGAACATGATGGCATCAGGGAAATTAAAAGCAAAAATAGAAATCGGGAACCAAGAAAATAGGAAATTCAAAGAGCAATGTGGACCTTCAGTATCGAGGAAATCCTCGGGAGATAAAATATACAAGATGGCTAGGGTAATTAGAGAACTTTCAAATAAGATCTCAAAAATGGAACTAGAGAAATCGAAAAGGGATAATTTTCCCAGGAAGGATTTTAGAAGGAATATTGATCCTCAGGCACCACAAAAAACAATTAAAAATGAGGATCAAAAAATCCCAACCCCCTTCAAAAGTGAACACTTCATTGGAGAGGAAGATCTAGAAGATTTTGAAGAGTTTGATGAGGATATTAATAATCTTGGTGACGATAATAAATCACCTTATTTATCGAGACAAGATTACGAAAAATCCTTGAATAAAGAAATTACATCGGAAGGCAATGTTAGAAATGATACATCTGAAGATTTGGCCTATCAGGGTATCGCAGATGATATTATAGCTGAATTACAGGAGAAATATAATTTAAGACCTAGGAACAAGAATCTTCCAATTGCTCCAACAAAAAAGATCTTGCCTAGAGTCGAAACTGATGAAGCAACTCCAAAGGTTGCTGAAAAAAAAACTGCAAAAACCCAAACTGCTGACACACATACTATCAAGTCAAAGTCAGTAGGAACACCCGCTGAGAAAACACAGGATCCTATGAATGAAACCAAGTCCGCACCACAAAGAAAAGATGAAAATAAAGGAATGGAGGCCCCAAACATAGAAAGTGACAAGACCCTGGGAAATTTTAATCTGGAAAACAAAATAAATAAAATCAAAATCCCTATCCCACTTGTTGAACTGACTAAAAATCCCATATACAGAAAACAAATTGCCAAAATGATTAGCTTTTCAGAAGATGAAATCCAGGCCGATGTCATCAACTTAGAAGATGACAAGACGAACATAGTTTTTGGTCTACATTTCGAAGGTGCAAGAGACACTGTAGCCCCCTTTTATATCACGTTGACCTTGTTCGACCACCTACTTCATAACTTCATGCTAGATTCTAGAGCATCTCAAAATGTGATGCCAAAATCCATTATAGAGAAACTAGGTCTCGAAATCACTAGGCCATATGGAGACTTATATTCATTTGATTGAAGAAAGGTCAAATGCATAGGCATGATTAAATACCTAGTGGTAGGTCTGGTGCAAATACCTTCAAAAATAATTCTTATGGATGTAGTGGTCGCCGATATCCCTCCTAAATATGGTATGTTATTATCTAGGTCATGGGGTTCCAATCTTGGAGGATCTCTCCAGCTTGACATGACATATGCTACGATTCCATTTTTTGGAGGACAGTACATGCGTTTATACAAAAAAACTAGGTTGACAATCACGGTAGGTGATCCACATAACCCAAATAACCACCCTGTATATATTGTTGATCAAGATTTAGGAAATTGTATATTATTTATTGATGAAGATTTTGATGTAGGTATAAATGAAAGTTTTATAGAAGGAAACACAGAAAAAGAAAAAAATAAAAAAAATGTATATAGTACTAGTATATGGAAAATGTTTTTTGACAGTGCTTCATCCTACTTAGGAGCTGGAGCAGGGGCACTCCTTGTGGCTCCTAATGATCAATTTGTAATCCCCTTTTCCTATAGGCTACAGTGGAACGTGGACTGCACAAATAACGTATGTGAATATGAAGCCTTAGTTTTAGGATTAGAAGCCGCTAGGAGAATGAAAATAAAGAAACTCGAAGTTTTTGGTGACGCTGAGTTAATCATAAAACAGGTGAACCGACAGTACCAGGCCAAACATCCTAGGTTGAGGTCCTATAGGAATTGTGTCTAGGATCTGATCGAGAATTTCTTCTCCTCTGTGAATGTTCATTTCGTTCCAAGGACTGAAAACCAGCAGGCTGATGTGTTAGCCAAAGCAACCTCAACTTTCACACCTCCCACCGTGTTTAAATTAAAGTATCACATACAAATGAGGCATCGACCTTCAATACCGAATAACATACAACATTGGCAGGTCTTTGAGGATGATGAACAGCTACGCAAATTTTTGGAATCTATAGACGAGTTTGCCGAAACACACGCTGACCAGGAAAACCAAAATGACCCCATTTGGATCATGCGGGAAGGAGAGGATTCTCAAAAGTTTCACGATAAAATCGTAAATCACCGAATGCTTGTTCTTAAAAATAACCAGATCCCCAAGTGTTTGATTCCCATGGAAAGACTATTCAATCAAGATGATATCCCTTCAAAATCCACCCTACAGCCTCAACCTAAAGAAGTTGAGGACTGTGACATAGGTATTACACAAAACCCTCGGTTGGTGAAGCTATCCAAATATCTTTCCCCTGAAACCAAAAAGAAATACACAGAGTTGCTTAGAAAGTACAAAGACGTTTTCGCTTGGTCATATGAAGAGCTGAGAACCTATGACACCTCTGTGATAGAACATAAGATACCCCTAAAGCCTGGTGTCAAACCCTTTAGACAAAAACTCAGACAAAATAATCCTATTTTATTGCCCGTGATCGAAAAGGAAGTCAAAAAACTCCTGGATGCAAAAATAATTGTACCGTTGAGATACTTTGACTGGGTAGAAAACCTGGTCCCGGTTAGAAAGAAAAATGGAGAAATTATACTGTGTGTCGATTTCAGAAATCTTAATAAGTCATCCCTCAAAGATAATTACCCCCTACCCAAAATGGATCATGTTTTAGAAAAAGTAGTTGGGGCAAATAGGATGTCGATGATCGACAGGTTTTCAGGGTACAATCAAATTGTCGTCAGTGAACACGATAAAGAAAAGACATCCTTTACCACTCCTTGGGGTACATTTATGTATGATAAGATGTCGTTTGGTTTGATGAATGCAGGTGCTACCTTCCATAGGGCTATGGATATCGCTTTCATTGGCGAAAGAGACAAATTTGTGGTTATCTATCTTGATGATCTAACCATGTTTTCTAAATCTGATGAAGATCACCTAATACATCTCAAGCAGACATTTGAAAAATGCCGCAAATTTGGTTTGTCTTTAAATCCCAAAAAGTCTCACTTCGCTATGCAAGAAGGTACAATTTTGGGCCATATTGTGTCTCGAGATGGAATTAGAATTGACCCTAAAAGAGTTGAAGCTATAGACACAATAAGTATTCCTATGAATGTAAAAGAGATTCAGTTATTCTTAGGAAAAATAATTTTTTTGAGAAGATTTATTCCCAACTTTGCTGAAATCGTAAAATTGATCACAGATATGCTGAAGAAAAACAATGAAGTGAAATGGACAGTGGAAGCTAAAGCATCATTTACACACATCAAGAAAGTTATAAGCGAGGCACCTGTACTAGCAAGCCCTGATTATCTCAAGGATTTTCTTATTTTATCATTCGCCTCCAAACACACACTTGCCGCGGTACTCCTTCAGAAGAATGAAGAAGGTTTCGAGCAACCGATAGCCTTTTTTAGAAAAAGTCTTCGAGATGCCGAACTCAGATATAATATAATGGAAAAACAAGCATATGCTATGTTGAAGATGTTAAAGGCTTTCAGAACCTATGTGTTGCATTCTAAGGTGATTTCATATGTACCTACTAGCTCCGTAAAAGATATTTTGGTTCAATCTGACAGTGATGGCAAAAGAGGACGGTGGCTTGCCAAAATCCAATAATTCGACTTGGAGATAAAACCAACGAAATTAGTAAAAGGACAAGGTTTAGCTAAACTCTTAGTTGAATCAAATTTCATAGCTCTCGGAATAAATGGCTTACAGGGAGGGGAAGAGTGTGTGGACATGAATGAACTTGATGAACCAATAGCTGAAATCAAAATCGAAGAGAAATTTGCTTCATCAAATTGGTACAAAGACACAGTGTCCTACTTGTTGACCTTGAAGTGCCCAAATGACTTACCCCCATCTAAATCCATAATACTAAAGCTGCATGTGGTCAAATAATTCATATCCGAAAGACGATTATATTGGAAGGACCCACTTGGCTTCCTATTGGTTTGTTTGGTCAAGTCAGAAACAGAAAAGGTCATAAGCCAATTTCACGAAGGAGTGTGTGGAGGACACCACGCCTGGAGGGAAACAACCTATAAGATCCCGAGGGCAGGGTATTATTGGCCCAAACGTTTTTCAGACGTCAATGCCAAGGTTCAAGCTTGCAACTCTTGCCAATTGTTCTCAGGCAAACATAAACTCCCAGCAATGCCATTGGTTCCGGTCAAAACAGAAGCTCCTTTCCAGCAATGGGGATTAGATTTCATAGGCGAAATTAATCCTCATTCTAGTGCTCAACACAGATGGATCCTGACCGATACAGATTACTTCACCAAATGGGTGGAATATATTCCAACTAGAAGGGCTATTGAATCAGTTGTAATTGATTTCTTAGAAGAAAATATTTTGTCTAGATTTGGCTGCCCCCGAAAGATAGTCACAGATAATGCACAGGCTTTTAAATCTATGGCTATGGTCAATTTCTGCCAAAAATATAATATTGTGCTTGGTCATTCCACGGCATACTACCCTCAAGGAAATGGTCTGGTCGAGTCTTCAAATAAAAGCATAATCAATATAATCAAGAAAGTGTTGAGCGAAAACAAAAAATCTTGGCATGTGCACTTGAAATACTCTCTGTGGGCAAATCGGATAAGCACGGAAAAGTCTATTGGTACTTCCCCCTTCCAAATGGTATACGGGACAGATGTAGTGTTGCCTATAAATCTAGCACTTCCTGTAATGAAACTTTGACAAGATGAGAAGGAAGAACCAAATCCTGTCACAAGAAGGATAAATCAGTTGATTGAATTCCAACAACACACGGCCGAAGTGGACGAAAGGCTGCAGAAATACCAGGATGACATGAAAGTGCTATTCAATTATAAGGCCAAAGACATAAATTTTCTCCACGGAGATTTGGTCTTGAAATGGGATGCTAGGAAGGAGGACTTGGGAAAACATGGTAAATTCGATCATATCTGGTATGGACCATTCAAGGTTGCATCTCCTGAAGGAAAAAATTTGTTTCTGCTAGAAAATTTGGACGGTAAAATTATGAATGCCCCTGTCAACGGGCGTTATTTAAAACACTATATGGAATAGTTGATTTCCAGAATTCCCATTGTATATACTGGTTTGTTTATTCTTTTTATTTCATAATTTTCTTTGGTAAGTCTACTTTCATTCTGTAAAAAAAAATAAAAAAAATAGGTTAATATATTTCTAGAAGTGAGGATACAAATTCTCAATGAATTCAATTCTTTTAAAAGCCATGATACTCTTCGTATTGTTCCTTTATAGGATTCTGGCTGACAGCCCCACAAGCAAAAGTAGCAAACAGATAGCCTTATAGCGGAAGATAAATTCGTCGAAAATAGGTGATAGATAAGATTTTTTGTTATTTCAAAAGAAAACAAAAATGGTAAGGCAAAGGTG
>SNQJ01S0164936.1:10188-21150 GCA_010110895.2 Picea sitchensis | reverse complement strand
CTAAAATAGACTTTTAAATCATCACTACAATTTCATTATAAAACAAGTGTTGCGTGGCAATGTATTCCCTGCCAAGTAGCTTATAAGGTTATTTTTGGAAAATTGGGAGAGTCGAGTAATATTGTTAAGAAAAATTGTATGGCGAGTTGTAACTAAGAAAAGCAGTGCCAATATCTTTCGAACATGTGTGTTGAGTTGTCACTAGTAAAAGAATAATCCATGTGAATTGGGAAGGGTGCAAAGGTAGTAGGGATGGAAGGCAACAATAAATTCTTTGGAATATTTGTGAAGCTGGGTAGAGCGAAGCTTGTGAGCTGGAGGAATTGTATAGCACATAAGTTTTCGGTGGAAGATGTGCATCACAAAATTGTAGATGGAGGAATTTCTGGGTGCAAGATCTATAATAGTGCCAACCCGAAGATCGACTGCTATAAAGTTGGCTAACTATGGAATTGTATATCACCAAAGTTTTGGGTGCAAGATGTATATCACGGAAAAGGGGGAAGGAAAGTCCAGTTACGACAACCCGACAAGTAGGTATGAAAAGCAACAGTAGTGGGTCAGACTCCTGTATACTTGAATGCATTTTTTGCTTATTAATGCAAATGAGCGAATATATATGTTGAGTTGTCGATAGTAAAATCATAACGAATGTGCATTGGGAAGGGAGAGAATGTGGCGGGGATTGAAGAGGGTGATAAATGGTTTAAAAGTTTTGTGAATCGGGGTCGAATTGTAAATGAAAGAAGTGTTGGGTGAAAAATGTATATCACATAAGTGTTGTGTGCAACATGTATATCACGAAAGAGGGGGCATAAGAATTCGATAGTGCTAAGTTGCGATGAATTATAGATTCCGGAAGTTTTGGGTGCAAGATGTATATCGCGCACTTGTAGATGACGACAATTTTGGGTGCAAGATTTATAATAGCGGAAACTCGAGGATCGATCGGACTCTTGTAAATCACTATTGAATGTGTTTTTTGCTTATAAATTCTAATAAGCGAACCCACATGTATATCACGGAACAGGGGGCATAAAAATTCGATAGCGCTAAGTCGCGACCCCGCTGAGAGATAATTGGCTAAGTGTTGAAAGGAACTGTGGTCGGTTGGGTTCATGATGTGACAATATAGGACCAATCAATGAGTTCGAAAAAAGTCAGGTTCAAGTTTAAATATATTTATTTAAATTGTATTATATTAATGTATCTTAATAGATTATTTGTGGTGCAAATGTAAACCATGTTCCAATATGTGGACAAATTGTATACCATAGAAGTTTTGGGTGCAAGATGTATATGGTGGAACTGTAGATGACGCAATTTTTGGGTGCAAGATCTATAATAGCGCCAACCCAGGGGTCGGTCAGGCTCCCGTAAATCATTTTTGAATACATTTTTTTGCTTGTTAATGCCAATAAGCGAACGTGTGCACTGAGTTGTCACTAGTAAAAGCAGAATGAATATGCATTGAGGATGGCAGGAATACCCTCTTCCATGTTACACATTTTGCACTAAAATGTTCCGATATATACAATTTGACAGTTAGGGCCTTACGTCTCCTTGAGTATCCTTGTCACCCTATTTTGAAGCATGTTCGACTGCTTTCCACACTTAACCATTTCTTGACATCTCTTTCATGGGTCATCCAGTTCGTGGATTCAGGAAATTTCCAATTTCTAGTTTTTGTTTCCTGTGCCCGCTACCTTCAGACTTCTTTCCAAGTATATGCAATATGTATACAACTTCTTCAGAAACATACAGAAAAGATCTTGCTAGGAAATGGAATATCTATTGCATATTTGAATATAAACCAAATTATCGCTTCTTTTTCCCCTGTACTCTCTCTTTCTCCTTACTTAGTCATTTTTCCAGAAATGTCTCAATGTGCGCATTGGTAGACTCACGGGTTCACATTTTCGCTGGTGCTTTTATATTGTGACTCTGACCGACTACTAGCCATTGGATGCCTAGCTACTTTTCAGATTGCGGATTCTCTGGCAGGTAGGCTCTATATTGTACTTCCATTGTTCTGTGACCTGCAAACAACACCCGGACCTTTGTGATATACAAATTTATTGCCGCACTCCCACATCATACCATCTTCCGTGATACACAGTTGTCACCCAATTTTGAAGCCCCTGTGTCCGCTTTCCATATTTCTCCATTTCTTGGAATGTCTTTCGCGCCTCCAATTCCATACTTACCTGAATTTTTTTCTTGCGGATTCCCGGACAGGCCGAGTGCACTTCCAGTGTTCCTTGACCTACAAACATCCCCCTGGCTTCCGCGATATACAAATTGACTTCCATACTCCTACATCAGCCCCTCTTCCATGTCACACAGTTTCCACTCAAAAGTTATGATCAATACAATTTGACCGTCCGGGCTTCACATGTCCTCGGGAACCCTTGTCAGCCTATTTTGAAGCCCGTCGGACCGCTTTCCATGACAATTTATTGCAATCTCTTTCATGGATCGTCAAGTTGGCGGGTCCAGACAATTTCCAATTCCTAGTCGTTGTTTTATGTGCTCGCCACCTTCGCACTTCTTTCCAAGTATATGCAATAAGTATATAAATTCTCCAAAAACATGCAGAAAAAAATCTTGCCATGAAATGGGATATCTATTACAGATGTGAATATATTAACCCTTATTTTCTATCTTCTATGCTTAACCAAATTCTCATTTCTCTTTTCCTTGTACTTTATCTTTCTCATTACTTAGTCATTTTTCCAAAAGTTGTGAACCCGGGTATAGTGAAGCTTGCGAGTTCCAATGGTCCAGAGTCAAATTGGAAATGACGGAAGTGTTGTCTGCAAAATGTGTATCATGGAATTGCAAATTCTCGTTTCTCTTTTCCATGTACTTTATCTTTCTCGTTACTTAGTTGTTTTTCTGAAAGTTGTGAACCCAGGTATACTGAAGCTTGCGAGTTCCAATCGTCCAGGGTCGAATTGCAAATGATGGAAGTGTTGTATGCAAAATGTGTATCATGGAATTGTTGGGTGCAAAATGTATATGACGGAAGTGTTGGGTGCAAGATGTATATCATGAAACACGCAGGATAAGAATTCGATAGTGCTAAGTTGCGAGGCCATGATGAGATAATTGGCTAGGTGTCGAAAGGGATGGTGGTCAATCAGGCTCCTAATGTGACAATATAGATGGAAATGAGGATTGGGAATTCCGCTAACCGATCAACCCATGGGCAATCCAGGAGACTGAGAAAGTCAGGTTCAAGTTTAAAGGGATTTTGTTTTTGTTTATTTAAAATGTATTCATATTAATGCATCTTAATAGATTATTTGTGGTCCAAATGTAAACCATGTTCGAATATGAATGGTGTTTTGGGCTCGTAATTTTTTCTCAAACCCATAAGCAATAGAGAAAAAAATATATGAATTTACATTTTGTATATCGAAGAATATTCTAAAATATAGGAAGCTGCAATATATGCACAATATAGAACAGGAACATGTCCTCAAATATTTATATTCAAATAAACTGGGTCACAAAATACATTTGGAATATTTCCCAAAAATAGTTGTCTTCAAATTTGTAAAAAAGTATATAGTTCAGTACATATTCTGTGAAATAAAATGCGGACTCCTACATATACAAACAGCCCCCTAGCTTTCGCGATATACAAATTGACTTCTAGACTCCTACATCAGCCCCTCTTCCGTGTTACATAGTTTGCACTCAAAAGTTCCAATCAATACAATTTGACAATCGGGGCCTCACGTCTCCTCATGAACCCTTGTCAACCTATGTTGAATCCCATACGACCTCTTTCCACGGCAATTTATTTTGCGGATCATCGGGTTGGCGGGTCCAGACAATTTCCAATTCCTAGTTGTTGTTTTATGTGCCCACCACATTTGCACCTATTTCCAAGTATATGCAATAAGTATATAACTTCTCCAAAAGAATGCAGAAAAAGATCTTTCCAGGAAATGGGATATCTATTACAGATGTGAATATACTAACCCTTATCTTTCGTCTTCTCTTTTCCATCTACTTTATCTTTCTAGTTACTTAGTCATTTTTCCGAAAGTTTTGAACATGGGTATAGTGAAGATTGTGAATTCCAGTGGTCCGGGGTCGAATTGAAAATGATGGAAGTGTTGTCTGCAAAATGTGTATCAAGAAATTGTTGGGTGAAAAATGTATATGACAAAAGTGTTGGTTGTAAGATGTATATCACGGAACACGCAGAATAAGAATTTGATAGCGCTAAGTTGGGACGTCGCGGTGAGATAATTGGATAAGTGTTGAAAGGGATGGTAGTCGGTCGGGCTCCTGATGTGAAGATATAGATGGAAATGAGGATTTGGCAGTCTGCTAACCGATCAACCCGCGGGCAATCCAGGAGCCCAAGAAAGTCAGGCTCAAGTTTAAAGAAATTTTGTTTTTGTTTATTTAAAATGTATTCATATTAATGTATCTTAATAGATTATTTGTGGTCCAAATGTAAGCCATGTTTGAATTTGAATGGTCTTTTGGGCTCGCATTTTTTGCTCAAACCCACAATCAATAGAGAAAAAAATATATGACTTTACATTTTGTATATCGAAGAATATTCTAAAATATAGGAAGCTGCAATATATGCACAATATAGAACATGAACATGTATAGGGAAATGAGTTAATTTTAAGAAGAAATACAAATTTCAAATAACAACACCAAACATTGAAGATCACCATAGAACAACTTCAAATATTTATATTCAGATAAACCGGGTCACAAAATACATTTGAGAATATTTCCCAAAAATAGCTTTCTTCGAATTTGTAAAAAAATATATAGTTCAGTACATATTCCGTGAAATAAAAATGTGTTTTCCAAAATGACTCGGATTGGGAATGTCGTGGACTGCAAAGCAAATATGTACAAGAAAAAAGTTTGTAGAAAGAAGAAAGTCGGCGATGGAAAACAGTAAAACCTGGCAAGAAGAAAGAGAAAATTGTCAGATCTTGGTTAAAGTTTTGTTAGAGTAAGAGGATGAAGATAGAAGAATGTAATCAGTATCAACTTACTATGATGGTGTCCCATGCCTTTTCATTTTCTTGCTGATGTCCTTTTATGGCTTTCCTCAACTTTGACCTTCATTGGTAATCTGGTCAACAACCTTTTTGAACCATTCTTCGATGTAGCTCCTCATGGGAGCCACGTTGATTTCATGTCGGATTTTTATATTGAAGAATTCACTTTCCAAGTCCCTTATATCAATAGACAAGTTATGCAATGCTTGTTGAATGCCTTGGTTTTTAATCGCATAACCGACTAGCCAGGTTTTCATGTCATCTTCACCATATTCAAGAATGCCATAGAAATTTTCAAATGACAGTCTTTTATAGATATGAACTTGATCATCAAATGCTTTCTTGGTTAAAAACAACAATTTGAATATCAATTTCCAGTCCTGGACTTCATCGGTGTTGGTAGATAGATCTATCTCAGTTAGCTTCTTGAATATTTTGTCTCTTCTAGATATGGTTTGGCTACATTCTTGAATTATACCATTTAGGTTCTTTACCTTTTCTTTCCAGCATGCGTTTAGCTGGTCTATTCGATCCAGGAAAGGGAGATCCTCATGTATTCTTCTGAATTCCATCATACCGGTAACTTGAACACCAAATGGTAAAACTGCATCGAGGTAGAAACCTTGCTTGTTCTTGAGATATGCTTGCAGATACTCATGAAAAGCATGCGCTCTTGCTCCAAAAGAGACCATATTCTTTGACATCTCCCAATCTTCTGTTATTAATTCCATTCTTCTGTTTATATTCTTTTCCACATAACCTCGAGTCGATGTGAGAAGGCTTTTTGATCCTTTTAATTTTGGCGTAGGTGCGGTGGGCCCGACCATTGCCAAAGGAGTAGAAAACAGTGGAAGAGGCATTAGATTTGCCTCCAATTCTTTGATTCACTCCTTTAACATGACATTTTTCATTTCAAGGCTGCTGATAGATTTGCCTAGAGCATATCCGGTTGCTCAATGTATCTGGGAGATCTGGGAAGGGTTCATGTTGCGTAGGTTGATCTCTAAACGAGATTTTCCTTTCTTATTATTTACATCTCTCTTTTCAATAATCAATTTTTTGGATTCGATGTCAAAAACAACACTCTGAAATGAAAAGGACTCTTCTTCGTCCATTGTATCTATGCCAATTATTTCCATCCCAGGATTGTGCAGAGAAGTGCTCTCTAGGTGGTCGTCTTCAAGGAACATTTTGTCAATGTCAATTTCTAGATCCATATCTTCCAGGGAGAGATCATGGATATCAATTTCTCCCCTCAGTCCCTGTTGTTCTTGGACTATTTTTTTCTGTTTTATGTTCACGGGAAGTTTGTGACAACTTTCAATTTTGCTAGAGTGAGGGTTCTTATCTCATCCTCCGCCTGAAGAACTGTGTGTGACTTTGTTACTTGGGTAGGCCATTGGAGTATTGCTATGATATGTTGTGGTCTTGGGTGTGGCGGTCGGGGATTGGGCACTTTTTTCACCCAGGCCTTTGCGGTTTTGCTTGTGTGAATCATTGGTATTGGCATTGAGTTCATTCAGGATAGTTTCAGTGAAATAACTGTTGAAGTGGTTCCTAACCATGAAATCCCCAACTTTCCAAGGCAGAGAGATGAATTGACTTTTTTTTCCATGGAAAAAATGCAACCAATAGATGTACTCCCTTGCTATTCCAGCAAACAACATTGTACCAGATATGTGACATGGAAGGAAGGAAGGATTTTTCTTAGAACCAAAAATACTTATAAAATTATAGTTCTCCATTTCTTCTAGTGTGTCCTTCCTATCCAGGAAGATTGTCAACTGGCTAGACAACCAAGGAAAATACTTTCCAAAAATCAATGCTTTAAAAACTGAAACAAAATCATTAAAGACTTTATAAAAATGTTGGCAAGCTTCATGTCTCCATAATATCTGGCACGAGAATGTTACTGGGTCAAATTCAGAGTTCAGCTTCTTACACATAGATAGTCCAGGAAATGGATAGCAATTCGCCACAGCGAAAATTAAATAAGATGACTTAAAGAATTTCTTCTTCTTTCTGTATTGCAATAACTGGGAAGAGATTTCAATGGAAATCAACTTATCGCAATGGAATATGGCTTGTTCCTTGACCATAAAATATAAAATATACAGAATCATCCGAGAGATGTCGGGTGCACTTTCTTGTCTTGATATCCTCGTGAAAAGCCATGCAATTTTCCTAAAAAGGTATTTAAATGCACAAACATGTAATATGGCTATGTCCTAGGGAGAGTGTGTTGGGTCCTGTAAGAACTTCGGCAAGAGGTCCAATTCATTACCATGCTTCTTTAAGAACTATCTTCAATTCTCACCCTTGAAAGTAGGCATTGGGTCGGGAAGTGTTACCATCTTTCGAAATACTTGAGGCGATAGGGAGACTTGGGAATGGTTTCCCATCTGGAAAATCTATTGGTTCGGAATATAGTTCTCAGCGCAACACCTGACCAAGTCCTTGAAGTAAAAAAAAATCGGGTACACAATCTCCCGCTACAATTTCAGATGTCAACATAACTTTCTTCTGGGCAGAAGTGGACGAGTAGTAGTCATACGCTATGGACCACTAAAAACTCTATTCCTCACGCCCAAAAATATTCAGTGTATCTCCACAGAAATGTTGTCGAGTTGCAGCAATAGGTGATGATAATGTTCCTTTCCTTCCTCATTGTATTTAAAATGGACGTTGCAACATCATAATATAATCTTTGGTAAATCTTCGTTCAATGTGTTTTAATGGGAGATGTCCTCGGCCTTTTCGCCTTTTAATGCCAATCTTTTCAAAGCTAATAAAAGCGTAATCAATTTGCATTGGGAAAGTGTGCGAAGATGGAAGGGAAATCGAGAAAGTATGGAAAATCGGGGAAAACATTGCCACCTATGTAATATACCTAGATCTTGACAAAATCAGGTTTAAGTTAGAAGATAATTTGTTATATTTACTTAAACAATTTTCATATTATTTTATTTTATTAGTGTTCTTTGTGGCCCAAATGCAAACTGTGTTCAAATTGGAAGGCTGGAGCAACATTTTCATATGCAAGAATATTATCAAATATGTGAACCTGTAATATATGCACAATACTTAAAAGGGGCATCATGTCAACACCTTTGTAGATGACAGTGGGCCAGCACAATATTGCATTCTTGCTATGATGACGCCTTAAAAAAAAACTAAAATAACCAATATTTTTTTACGAATTCAAGATTGTCAGAAAGAAACTAATCAGATTCCATAATATTCTCCCATTAATGCATTTTAATGGGAGATGTCCTCGAGATTTCCACTTATTAATGCCAATCTTTTCGAACATTTGTGGTGAGCTGTCACTAGTAAAATCATAGTTAATGTGCATTGGAAAGGGGCGAAGGTGGCGGGGATGGAGGGGAGTGAAAGATGCTTTGGTACATTGGTAAAATTAGTTGGTCGGACTCGTAATGTGAAGATATAGATGAATATATAATTTATGAGTCCGAAACCCCGGGAACCCACGAGCATAGACATGTGACTATGTATAGAAGCAGAAAAGGATAATAGAGGGGAAGAAGAAAAGGGAAAAAGTGACAAGTATAGAAGAGAAAAAAAAAAGGGATTAAAGAACTTTATGCGTCATAGAGCAACACTTGGTCTTAAGTATGGAAAGGTGGGGCGGTCAGACAGAGTTATCATAGGCAGAGTGAGGCTTGCAAGTTCGAGTAGTTGGGGGTCGAATTGTATATAACCATAGTTTTGGGTGCAAGATGTATATCTGAACACGGGGCATGGTAGTTTGATAATGCATTGGGGGAACCTGCGACCATAAAATTGGCTAAGTGTGGAAACGAACTAGGAAAATATCAACCATGGGAAAAATATTTCCAACCATGGAATATAGCTAGAGCTCAACAGACCTTGGTTCAAGATAAAAGATATGTTGTTTATATCTATCTCAACAAGCAATAAACAAAATATATGACTTGGCACATTTATATGCAAGCATTCAGACAGAGTCATCGTAGGTAGAATGAGGCATGGGGGTTCGAATCCAGGGTTGAATTGTAGATCATCGAAGTTTTGGGTGCAAGATGTATACCGCGAACATAGGGCATGAGAGTTCGATGGCACCTACGCAGGAACCCATGGCCATAAAATTTTCCAACTATGAAAATGAACGATGCTCGGTCAGACTTGTGATGTAAAGATATATATGGACATGGATTATGTCACTCCGCCATCCTGGGAACCTGCGAGCATAGACATGGGACTAAGTATAGATTCAAAAACAGATAATAGAGGGGAAGAAGAAAAGGGAGAACAGATAAGTATAGAAGAGGAAAAAGAAAGGGAGGAAAGAACTGTATGCCTCATAGAACAACAGTTAGTGTGATAATTATCAAGTGATACAAACACATCAACTATGGGAAAAGCATATAGTTGGACAAATTGGACAACGTATACAGATCGAAGTTTTTTGTAACCATACCTCTTATTCTCAGGCATCCACATTGTATTTGTTGCGGTACATTGCACTCTATATTTTTCAGATGTGGCACATAAGGCTCCATCCTTGTGCCCAATTATTGTGTTCTTGTTTCAATGTAGCAATACAGAGAATACCATGGACATGAAAGTAAGCTGCTAGGTAGGAACACATGAAAAATAAGATGGAGTACAAATTTATTTATTTCAAGATAGCAGCACAGAAAAGAGAATTGACATGAAGACAAGTTAATGTACAGGAAGATATGGAGTATCTAAGGAGAAAAAAACCAGAGTTGCAAACCAGTGTAACAAATAGAGACAGAGTAAATGAAAAACTATTGGATATGGAACGCGGGTAGAAATATGCACCTTTGCATGGATTCTTCTACATTTCTGGTTGATAGTTCTTTGTTGTGTCTAGTTTTCATGTTTGTTTCTATGAAAAAAAGTACAAAACAAAATGGACATGAACATAAGTTGACATGTAAAGAAAAAAGAAAGGAATATGTATATAGAGTAAATAAAATAGAAATATAGTATAAAATAGATGTGACATGGTGTGCGGGTTGGAGGACTCACGGGTTGGTGGACTCACAAGTTCACATTTATATCCATGCTTATGTATCATGAGTTCGACCGACCACAGCATGAGATTTAGTAATTTATATAATATTATAACATTTTACCAAGATTTATAGTAATTTATATAATGCTGTAATTTATCAGGAGTCGGACCGACCGCTTCCTCATTCCATGCTTCTGTACAAATAGAGTAAATTACATTAGTGAATAATTTTTGAAATTAAATTTTTGTCTCCACTTGCCAAACAAATGAAATAGCTAATTTTTTAAAACTAAATTGGACAACTTGGACAACGTATGAAGATCGGAGTTTTTTGTAACCATACCTCTTATTCTCAAGCATCAGCATTGTATTTGTTGCGGCACATTGCACTCCAACTTTTTTAGATGTGGCACATAAGGCTCCATACTTGTTCCCAATTAATGTGTTCTTGTTTCAATGTAGCAATACAAAGAATACATTGGACATGAAAGCAAGCTTCTACGTAGGAACACATGAAAAAAAAGACGGAGTACAAATTTATTTATTTCAAGATAGCAGCACAAAAAAGAGAATTGACATGAAGACAAGTTAATGTACAAGAAGATATGAAGTATCCAAGGAGAAAAAAAACAGAGTTGCAAACCAGTGTAACAAATACAAACAAAGTAAACGAAAAACTATTGGATATGGAACATGGGTAAAAATATGCACCTTTGCATGGATTCTTCTACATTTTTGGTTGAGAGTTCTTTGTCGTGTCCAGTTTTCCTGTTTGTTTCTATGAAAAAAATTACAAAACAAAATGGACATGAACATAAGTTGACATGTAAAGAAAAAAGCAAGTAATATGTACATAGACTAAATAAAATAGAATAAAAGGAATAGATT